>RJWJ010002719.1:0-96128 GCA_004363605.1 Indri indri
TTATGAAGAAGACCCCAAAGGCAATCACAGCAACAACCAAAATAAATAAATGGGACCTGATCAAATTAAAAAGCTTCTGCACAGCCAAGGAAATTGTCACAAGAGCAAACAGACAACCTACAGAATGGGAGAAAATTTTTGCATGCTACAAATCTGATAAAGGGCTGATAATTAGAATCTACTTAGAACTCAGGAAAATTGGCAAGAAAAAATCAAACAACCCTATCAAAAAGTGATCTTTCGTGTTTAAAATTCTAAAACAGTGAAAGAAAGAATGAACACTGTAAAGGGTATTATTTCAGTTTGGTCAGTACAAATTTTGGCTAATATGAGAAATGTATTTGTGTTATTTTATGATTACTATTGAAAATAACTTTGTTGTGTGGAAGAAGGGGGCATTAAAATATGACCTGCTTTGGGCTATGCAGGTAGGTAAGCTGCTGGAATGGATTTAGGGTGGCAACTGGGTGAGAAGACAGGGCTAGCGGCCTTGCCTCTAATTGGCATTTGCATAGCAGTTCTTACACTTTTATGTAGATCATCTTTTATGGGTCAGGAAAAATAATAATGAACTCTAAAGTTTCTTTTAGTTACACTCTACATAGAAATGAGCAGTTTTTAACATAAAAAGATAAAAACATGAAATGGCATCTACATGTAGGTCTTTACAACGATGATGTTCAATTTAGCATTAGTGCAATGACATATATATCAAAACATATCACATTTATTCCACTCTCAAACAAACAGAAAGCAAGCCTCAGGTAGCTGAAAAGTTAGGGAAGTGCTTTTCTTTTGGTATGTAGACAGTAAGAGCGTCACCGGTACATTTCATGTCAAAGCCCTTGACTCCTTTTGAATTTGCAGACAGAGCTGCTTTGCTATCCTCATTACATTTTCCCATTAAATCTCTGGTCAATCACATAGGACAGAGGACTGGTCAGGCTGGCACGTATAGCTTCCTGGGGCCGGGCACATGTAGACTCCAGGGGGGTGAGCCCTCCCAACCTGCACCCACTCCCCAACTCTGGCACTATCACTTTCTTATCATTATCTGTTGCTTTATTCCTTGGGGTTTTGAGACTAGAACTTAGGACTGTGGAATTCATTTTTTTGGCTCAAGAATACAGCCTTGTTGCTAAGGCATGAATCTGTTGACGGCTAACCTAAAAAAAATTCTTGAAGAATGAAAGACATATTTGGCTCCCTGGGAGAAAAGCCCTGGCATCCACTCCACAGAAGCAAACTTGACTTCTTCTCAATTTTTGGTCAGTTCCAGCAATTGTTATTGTCTGATGTTCAACCCCCACCCCCTTTCCTCTTGCCTCGGGGATTCGCTGGTCGTCTAAAATGCCTTTCTCCAGCCAGCTCTTTTCCGCACTTCAAGACTCAGAGTCGTGTGAACAAAGCTGTGATTGTCTGTTCATCTGCACAAAGATCTCATGTAAACAGGACAGAATTTACATCTTAGTTGTCTTTAAGAGAGCTCACGAACACTGGGAAATAGTTTTTGGCACAGAGAAAGCAAACGTTATTGCAAACTAAGAGAATCTAGGCAATTTCCTTCTTTTGCTTTCTCTATTATTGAATGTATTTACAATGTACTAAGCACAAAAGTCCCCTCATAGCCGCTCTTGTACATTCTTGCAGAGAATTCCAAATGCCATGGTGATGATTAAGGTATTATAAATACGTAAATAGCATAATGGCTTCCATTTGTGAACAAATAATAACCAAATTTGGCCTCTCTATAATGGTAGTATTGAGTCCTATTTTTAAGGATTCTGCTTAGGAATATTGAAGACAAAAAAAATGAATAAAGTAAAGGAAAGTCGAAAAAATCATTCAATTGTATGATGATGATTATTATTATTGATAAAAATGGTTGGAATGGAATCATTGGAAAGCCGTATTCTTATAAATACCATTCTTTAAAAGTGTTTATACACTTTTTTCAAACTAAAATGTTTATAATATAATGAAATTATTACAGTGTAATGTAATAAAAAAACTCATGTCCTCCAGGTCTATCAAATATCAACATTTTCCCATATTTGCAGAATAGCAAGGGTGTGTGTTGTATGGTGTTTAAGGGCACAGACTCCAGAGAGATACTCCCTGGGTATAATCCGAGTTCCATTAGCTAAATAAAGTCCTTGCTATATAACCTTGGACATATCTAAACATAGAAAATGTACAGTGAAAGTACAATATTATAATCTTATGATACCACCATTGTATATGCAGTCTGTCATTGACTGAAAAGTCATTATATGGTACATGACTGAATATTAATAGATGTAAAGAGCTTAGGGAAATGCCTGGAATACTCAACAAATGTTTGGTATTATAATTTTCTTAGGAGTAAAAATAATAATTTAAAAAAAAATTTTTAATTCGAGCTATGATTGAAGCTGCCTATGTTCTCCTACCTGCCTTCATATCTCTCCAGAGTCACTGTCATTCTGAATTTATGTTTGTCATTTCCAGGCATGCTTTAATGTTATTCCTATTACACTTATAAAAATGTGTCCATTGATTATTTTTTGTACCTTTCAAACTTTATATTAA
Organism: Indri indri; assembly: GCA_004363605.1. Taxonomy (NCBI): domain Eukaryota; kingdom Metazoa; phylum Chordata; class Mammalia; order Primates; family Indriidae; genus Indri; species Indri indri. The sequence continues at coordinate 2,572 of RJWJ010002719.1, forward strand.
TGATATCATATTGTACATATTATTATATAAATTCTTTTTTCCCTTATTGATATACAGACATGATTTTGTTGATTGATTTAACAGCTATTAAATACCTCATTGTGTGAGTAGACCACTATTTATTGTCTAGTTGATGACTTAGGTTGTTGCTAATTCTTTTGCTCTTACAAATAATGATACAGTGCACATATTGTACAAATCTCCTTGGATAACTGTACCTGAGTTTTTCTGGATTATGTACCTAGAAGTTTAATGGTTAGATCAAAGAAAATGCTTTTTTTATTGGATATTGCCAAATTGCTTTCCAAAGCAGTTGTCTCAACTTAAGATCCTACTGGCAGTGTGTAAGAATTTCCATTGTTTTACATCTTCACCAATGCTTGATACTGTCAGACTTCTAAATTTTTCCCAATCTGATTGATATGACATAATCTCTTGTTTTAATTTGCCAATTTATAGTTTCTAATTATGTAAAAGCTCTTTTTGTAAGTTTATTGAGCACTTAGATTTCCACTTCTGTGAATTTTCTGCTCAGATTCTATCTCCACTTTTCTACTAGATTATTGGTCTTTTTCTGATTGGGGTGTAGGAGTTAACTCCCATTCTACAGCAATCTAAATTAGTTGTTCAAGAACATAAATACTATCATATAAAAATATGAATATTTTCATGAATAAAAAATTATGCTTGATTTTTCATAATTGACTATGGTAAATAGTAAAATTAAAAATGAAATTTTGATTAAAAATGATTCACATGCTATTAACATGTTTTCTGAATGTTAGACTCAAAATGAATAAGGCACATGCTCAGAATATTAGACAGATACATTTATTTTTACATGTACACTGCTGAGGTTCAATAAATGTTAATTAGTCTGTATTACATAACTCGTGAACAATGGTTAACAGTAATTAATTTATTAAGATTTACAGATTACAGTTCTTTAGGGTATATTTATATTAGAACTCAATGTACAGCAATCTTTTCCCCTTTGCCATCTAAGTTATTTGCATGTCCCACTAATATGACCATGAAGCAGAAAGCAAAAAGGACTCTAAAGTGTAACAATGTAAAAACTCCAATGTCAAAATGTATCTATCTACATGCTCTCAAAAATTAGCTACCAAAGAGGAAAATAAAGGAGTTTGTACAGGTAGTATAGAACATTACATGGCAAGTATTATTCTTTCAAGAATATCAAAAATCACAGGGATTGATCATAAGCAAAAATAGGAAGCAGGCTGAATTTCATGTCTGTCTGCCTTTTTGTTTCTAAGGCGTTTCTCTCATCTGAAGTAATATATGTTCTATGCCCTCACATTTTGTCTCCTATTAAAATCTACACACAAGAGAGCATTTAATTTTTATGGTATTTGTAATTCTTTGTAAGACTATTTGAATCTTCAACCTAGACTTTATTGTGCACTGAAAATAAAGGCATCCATTGCTCAAAGGCATTCCAGGCAGCACTGAAGAGGCTGGGCAGCAAAGACGGGGAGAAGAAGGTCTTTTGGTGACTGGAGAGTGATCATCTTGGGGTCCTGAAATCACACCTTTTGGGTTGTTAGCTGTTCAGACTACAAACCAGGCCAGCTCTTGTACAGACAGTGTATGTGGTCAATACTAAAGTGTGCAAAACGGGAAACAAACGAAAGCAAGAAATTTGAGGAATGTTACAAAGCAGCAGTACGTAATCATATAACTTCTGTAGTTTTGTTTTCATTGTAGTAATGCTTACTTTCTTCTGAGAAAGAGCAGCATCAGGGAACATTGCGGCTTGGGAGTTGGTATTACAAGAGAATACCCAGCTTTAAGAGGCACACTGGAACAGACAGCAGACTCAAAGGTAAATCGCTCATGGATGCTGAGTTGAGCTGGCTTGAGAGCTTTGGGGTTGCAAAAGAATCCAGTGTAAAGAATTATAGAGCAAGCCTTAGAGATGTGAAATACTTGAGGGAATACTTGAGTTTTGGAATGTTCACCTTAAGTCTGAGTAAAGATCTGTCAAAAATCTGTGTAAGAAGCACAATGTTAACAGTACTCCAATGATAAAGCCTGTTCCTTTTGCTTCATAGGACAATATTTCTGACATAAGGAAGGATTCTCAATACTAAAACTGGGGAGGACTCCATGTAGAAGGCCAGAAATGCATTGTTTTCAATAAAAATGTGGCCAGGCTTCAGTTTGGCAATCTGCATAGGAGAACATTTGTGCAGGAGACATCTCTATTGGAAAGATCCAGTCATCATGTTGCTTTGTCTGTTGACTGATATTTTGAGAAAACGTCTCACTATTGCATTCGGAGGCCAGATGAAATGATTCACTTCAGGGCATTTCAAAATAAAAGTAGCAAATATGATTTAGGCATAGAACATTCCTGAACTAATTTAATTGCATATTTCTTTAAAGCAGACAACCACCTGGAAGCAGTCATAACAATAGAAACAGCAAATCAATTTTGGTGAGCAAACTAAGTTAAATATTAAGATCTAATAATACACTGTCTTGGAAGCAGCTGTGAGTTTATTTATTTCTTTTTGAGAACAGTGCTAATAGTTTATAAACCTAGCATGCATCTATTTTCTTATCCTCACTGAAAACAGAATTATGGATTTCTACTAAAAAATAAGACCATAAATAAGTATATATCTCTAAGGCTTATTGGAGTTATATAGTGTTTCTATCAAATATATTACTAGGAAGCAGCTTTGAGATTTTATTTTCTGGGAAAAGCTTTCAGTTCTTCAAAATGACATACATAGAAAAATCAAATAATATATATGTCTAGGTATTTGTGTGTTCTCTTCAAAAACCTTGATTATCTAGGCAAATGTATGAGCTGTATCATAATTAGAAATTAATATAAAGGGCCCTTTGACTCTAGTCAGTATCTCAATAACTCAATACTTAAGAGATTTCCCAATTTCTTGTTTAAAGACAAAGATATAATTGGATCAGGTTTCCCCCAAACCAACTAATCTAGCATACATAGCTCCTTGAACTAAGGATGTTTTACAGATGTAGAGAAGAAGGCTGTCTAGGCAAACTGAATTTCAGTCTTTGAACCAAAACCAGATATTTGTGATAAGTCTTGAGAAGATGTTTACTGGCTCACTTTTAAGTCAACTCATTTTTTTCTTTAAATATAAAATAAATACTATTCTCTGGTATTATTAAAATATGCATATACAACTATATGCATATAGGTTTTTTTTTTAAAACACTATCCACTGAGAATATCCAGTAAAACAAGAAACATAGTTCCTATTTTATAACTCTAGACAGTCAGCTGCTGCTTCCAGGGAAGGGAAAGTCTAATGTTATAATGCAACTTAAACTGGTTGGATGGGATGGTGCTATGTGATTTTAACAGGTTTCTCTCAGTTCTGTCTGAAACTGGGAATATGTTAGGAAGACACAATAGATATAAAAACTCATTTTATAAAGCTCAACTTATTAAAATGAATTTGGAAGTAATTAAGCTCTAAGATTCCTGCAACAAATTCTATATTAATTATCAATTAATTAATGATTTGCTGGAACCCAGGATTCTGGTAATATTAGCTCTGCTCTGAAACAAATACCAAATGGCTTCAAAGAAATTTCTACTTATGTCAGGAATAACACATGCTAAAAAGAAAAGAGACAAGATGCTTTACATTCTTCTCAGTGGTGAAAGCAGAGTAATTGAAAACTAGCTTTGTATCATGTGAACAGTTCAGTTGTTAGAGAACCTGAATACATACTTCCCAATAATAGGATCAGGGCTAATACATAGTAAAATCACTCTTGACTAAAAGAGTGTGACATTTTCTTCTTAAAACTAAGGTGGAAGTTGATTAACTTATTTTCTTTTTTTTCCAGGGGAAAAGATCAATTTTCCATTCTTATTACAATTTGTGGCATGTGAGTGAGGCATGGCCTTGAACACAATGAATCAGAGCAGTGTCCTAGTCAACACCTCCCTGACCATTTGTTAACAGGCATTTTTGGAGATCTCTGGCCATTCCACTCCTCCACGGCCACAATAAATTACAGCTCGCCATTTTCAAATCTGCTCTAGGGTATTATTTCAGTGACATTAGCATTAAAATATATTTGATCAAGATAAATGAATTAAGCCCAAGAATGATGAAAAAATTTTTATAAAAAAACCCTTGTAATTCTAGAATATGCCTCTCTTTAGATTCAAGATTAGCTGACATCAATTTACCCCATTAGTTGCTTGGGGCAAATTGGTCAAATAGCATTTGACTAACGTTATGAGATGACAGGCTCTCTTTTAATGAATTTGATTATGTATTCACTGGCTCTGTGCATGTGCTGCTTTATTGGTCTACAGATTACATGTGTAAGGTATGATCGCACACGTGGAGGGCACACATTTCCCTCTGTCTTTCATTAACCCTTCTTTCTTTCCTGAAGATGTTTTCGTATATCTCAGTATAGGTAATCAAGTCAAAGGAGAAAGTGAAAAATGTCAAATGGTTAATTGTTGCAGATACCAGATGAATCAGGTATAAATATAATCAGTGTGAATTTGTAGGTGTGAATTTTCAAAATGGCAGAATAAAACAACTTGGAGAAAATAGACTTGGTTACACTTGGGTCTGGGGGGCCCAATTTTATCTGACCCATGTAGACTACTGTGGGACAATTATGTGTCCTATGCTGCCACCAGAATCATGTATATATATTTAAATTATTGTTGTTTTTTTATTTCAAAATATGACTGGGGTATAAATGTTTTTGGTTACATGTATCCAGAATCATATTAACGGATGTAAAAATTCATTAGCTCCTAAGCAACTGCATTGCACTATGAGCTCATGTTGAGCTTATGGTCATTAATACCCTCAGGTCCTTCTTTGCACGAGTTGCTGTCAAGGTGAAACTCCCAGCCCTGTAACTTTTAAATTGAGTTTTAAAAATCTAGATGGAGAATTCAGATGTATTTTGAATAACATTCATCTTGATGTCTCTGGCTCTACTTCTGGTCTGTAGACATAATTTTTAAATTTTGATTCTTTGTAAAACCATGTTAACTGTTCTTTTTAGATCATATCATCTTTAGATTAGATGAGCATCCTTTCTGTGTCTTCACAAAGGCATTTGTAAGAGCTCTGGTTTCCAGAACTTTTGAGGTTAATTATTTTAATTTGAATAAATGTTTTTAACCTCAAAACAATACTTGTTTGTGGTAGAAAATGTAAGACAATAACAATTTTTTTTAAATTAAAAATCTCTATCACACCTCCATAATATAAATAATATCAACATTTTATGGAATACCATTCTACCCTTTTCTAATTTGAAGAAAATGGACTTAAGAAATTAGGAGCATATGTTATGTATATCTTTGAAACTACGAATGGAACCCATAGCCATGTCATTAAAATTTATTCCACGACACAACACTAAAGCGTTGTGTAATTTTTTTTTTCAGTACATATTTTACCTAACAAACTCTTCAGTTGGGAGCTTTATGGTATTTACATTTTTTTTTGCTTGCTATTATAAAATAAATCTATAGTAACACCCTTGCAGATAAAACTCTACATACATCAGAAGCCAGGGATTTTTACATCTTTCTGAGGGAGATATTTTTCCTACATTGTAAAACAATGACTTCTAAAGTGGTTTGCTCACAGAACCTTCTGTTTCTTGATCACATTTTTAAAAATTCATCACACCTTTCTCCCTATACACAGGAACTCCTTGTCACCTTTCTCTGACTTGTTTTTTTCCAGAACACTTTTCACAATTTAACACATTATCTAAAATTAAAAAAAATATCAATTTTCTTACTTGCTTATGATCTATATTTCCTCCCCACTAAAATACAAGCACCACAGGGCAAATTTTTTGTGTTCTTCACTGCTTTATTGCCAGCACCTATAATAGTAGCTGTCACTTTGTAGTAGGTACTCAGTAAATATCTGTTAGAAGACTACAAAACAGTCTAGATTCTTGGGGATCTTCAAACTCCCAGAGCAACTCTATCTACACCCCAGCCCTCCTCCGCAATTCTCTGACAGCTTGCAGCATTCCTTTTCTGCAATGATAATGTGCACTCATTTATTTCGTTATTTGGGGAAGGACATTTCCATTTTCCTCTCTGGGTCAAGAGGGCAGGAGGCTACATGGAAGCTTGCCTGCATGTCACCATGCAGTTGTTTATTCTAATCTTTCTAACAACTGTATTGGCAGGTTTTACTCATTATGCCAGTAAGAACAAGAGGCTCAGGGAGGTCGAATAATTTGCTGAGGTCACCCAGTCAGTGATAAAATGTTCCTAATAAATGATGACACCCTGCCTCTTACTAACCAGCTGCGTGACTCTGGGTAAGCGATTTAATCTTTCTGATTCTGTTTCCTCATTTATAAAATTAAGGAGTTCGATCTGACTTCTGAACCTGACACTTTAAAATTATTTTGTGACCAGCATGACCTATGTATCTCTTTAAGGATTATTAATTATGTTTTGACACAGGGACTTTTTCCTTTCTACTAATACTTCTTTTAAACAAAGAATGAATTTTTGCAGGACCCTTTCATTAGATTTCTAAAAACCACAGACGGGAATAACCAGTCACATATTGTATTATATAATTAAAAAGTTATAGTGTGAAGCTATCGTCATATATTGACAAAATATTACCAAAAGTATTGTGACACAAACTGTGCTCCTAGGCATTGTATATAAATTAAAATTTTCAGCCATTCCTTCATTCTATGAAAATAGTACCCAATTATTTCTGTAGAATAATGACAATTATTGAGTCCTTAATGTCTGTTCAAGTGCTTCTGAACTCTTTAATGTGTTAATCATTTAATCTCCCCAACAATGCTGGGAGGTATATGGTATTATTATACCCATTTTACAGATAAGGAAACTCAAGTACAGAGAGTTTTAAGGAAATTGTCCAAAGTCATACATAATAAGTGACAGAATCAGGATTTGAATCCAAGCTGTATAATTTCAAAGCCAGAACTCACAGAGACAACACAATACTTGTATTACCCAGTGTCTAGAGATTGTTGGGATAGTGTATATCCTAGACTGGAGGGAAAAAGGTAGATTAGTTCTATGATGTAAGATAAAATCTTATGACATATTTTGAAACCCAATTATATAAAATGGGATTATAATAGAATACATATATTTTAAAGAATAGAAGTCCATATAACTGAGTAGAATTCTATAATGATATTTTTCCTTCAGACTATTTCTTATCTTTTTTCATGTTTAATTCTAATTATTTCACCAATCTTTCCTACTGAAATACATAAAATGCATTCTCTCCTTTCTTCGTATACAAGCTATATAACCATATAGCCATAGTTACAAAATTGTTGTTTTAAGGAATCAGTAATAACATATTTAACGTTTTTCTTTAATAAACAGGTTGCTCTTTGGTGACTCCTAGTATAAATGTGTGAGCCTATAAACTACAGGAAAAGTATCATTGTACAGCATTTGAATTAGTTGCTTCTGCTGATAATTTGCTGCTCTCACGTTTATGTCAAGTCTGAATTGCTTCACTTATATAATTTGTGATTCCATTCTTGTTTTTGGCATATTGGTAGTTTGCTTTTAGTGCATAAATTCTGAATGAACAGAATTAATGGATATTTTTTTGAGTTAATTTTCCACTTGTATCCCTGATGAAGATCAGCAATGATTGGCCAAAGAAAATTTAGGAAGTTATTGTTATCCATGCTGCTACTAAGAACGGAAGCTATCGAGAAAAAATGAAAGCAATAAAAACAGCATGTCTCTGTAGGATTCATCTATTTGGTAAGTATTCATTCAAATGCATTCTGTAGGGGAAGGAGACCTGGCTCCTGCCTTCAATGAGCTTTCAGTCTTAATCCTCAAATACCATCTTACCTAGGAGCCTAATTATAAAAGTATCTTTGTTTTTTTTTTTTTTTTTTTTTTTTACCCCTGAGTGAATCTTGTGTTTTGAATCATGGTTATGAATCCAGAGCTTGTTTCATTTTCACTCCCTGTTGGAGAAACCACTTATCAGCAAAAGCCTCTCATTCAAATGCTGCAGAATGAAAGTTTTCCTATAGTTTATAGGCTGACAAATTCATGGATGGGTCACTAAATAGTAACTTATATATTAAAGTAAAAAGTTAAATATATTATTGCTGCTCCCTTAAAATAATTCTACAACTATGACTATAGATTTCTCAGTTGTGTGTTTTTTAGTGGTGGAATGCAAACTCTTGATGTACAGTTGCCACAAGTCTAGATGCATGGGACTCACACAGATTCAATGTGTTTGTCATTATAAATATGCAGAAATTCAAGCAGCAAAATTCCTAAAAATGTGCTTAAATCTGTTAGCCATGTAATATCTGCCAGGAATTGACATTTTGGAAATATGTGTATAATGTACCCTGTCGATCCTTTCTATGTCAGAATCTTGCTAACCAAATCCCATTTTATTTGGTATTGTCTTACAATTTTTAAATGGATATTTTATTTACACCCTTTTATATAAACAAAATGCATTACAGGTTGGAATTATTTTTTTAGTCAGGTTAATTGCTGTCACTTGTATTATGGAGTTTTGATATAGTTTCTACTTTGACAAGCCAAACCTGACAAAAGCAAATATTGGCACAGACTGTCAGGTCAAAAAATGAACTCCTAATATGACAACTGAAGTGAACTGCTACAAAACCTGGCTGTCAAAATAGAAGTTATGGCTTTGTAATGTAAATACAGCTTACAAGTTTCTCAGGCACCCATCTGTCAAAAGACAGGATGTGATGTGTCCTGTGGAGCTTCAATGTGTTTGCTTACTTTTAAGCATGGGGGCCAGAAGAATTGGGTTAAAAGCCTCAAAAAGAAGAGATACGGTACAAATTGTACTTCCAAATTTCACTATTTTATATCTTCCGAGTTTCTTATGGTGGCAATCTATTGTTTTTATATTGATAAAAGCTCTTTTAGGTGGAAATGACACAATTCTATTCTAAAAGGTGTTTAAAAATCGTATTTTTATCATAAGGATAAAACCAAGAACATTCTACAAAATTCTTAAGGGAAAGAACTAATTTTTTCCTGGCTCCTTTTAGGTAAAAAGAGAATTTCAGAACCGTCTCTGGTAGTGCATTGAACTAGGCAGTGGGGATTAATGTCTGCAAAATAGATGTATGCGGACTGCCACCATGGGCTGTTTCAGGAAAGGTTTGGAAAGAGTGATGGTGATTAACATCTGTAGACCCAAAATAGGCAGAATTATAAATTGCCAACATTTATGACACAGCATTGAACATAAAGTATGTAACTAGGAAATCAACTTTTATAAACCCCAAAATTTAAAGTCTAAGCAAATGACACCACCCAAGTTTCACTATCTGCTACTGTCCATCAAACATCTATTATGTATTAAGCACAAATGAAGACACTTAACATATGTCATTTAATTAAATTACACAAATGCAAAAAGGATTGCCAGGGGAGAGGATAATCAATCCAGGGAGAAGCATTCATTAAAGAAGTTTCTAAGGAAGAGAAATGTTTTTGAAAATAAAAGAAGCCAGGATGAATTACATGTCACACCAGTTGTCACTGATGTTTGGGGAGGAGTCCAGAGTTTTTCCATGAACTTTAATCCATGAAAACAAACAAGCACATTAACTATTTTCCCCTCTTCTATTTAAGGCACCATTTTTTAAAGTTGACAACCTCCTGCAGGGATGTTCTGAAAGACAGAGACATCTTGTCAGAATTCTAAATGTCCTTGGTGGATGAGGCAGAAAGAGTTGACTGTGTAAGACATTCCTGACAAGTCCTCAGGATTTGAAATGGTAACCGTCTTTTTGGCAAGGTTTTCATTTTATTTTATTTGGGATGAAGGGAGATATTATAAACACAGTGGAGGACTGAACTTTTAAATTCACTTACCTGTAGTCATGTGGGAAAGGGTATACATCCAATTGAACACATAGTATGTATTTAACATATATTTATTTCATCTAAACCCCCTCCCCTCACCCTGCTCACAACAGTGGAGTTGAAGGGAATTGCTGACTCCGATGGCTGCCAGAGGAGGGATGTAAGGCTACTCAGCCACTGGACATCTAGTCCACGCCTCCTCTCCTGCTGCCTCTAATGTGAGCCATTTTCCTACCATGGCCCAAACTGAATTCCTGTACACATACATGGATACAGATGGATAGCCACACGCTGTGAGCATACAAATACCTTTGTATTTGGCATAGGTATCTGCCAGCACATTATCCTTCTTCTGGAAACTATTGCCGCTCCTTAGACCAACTGATGTAGTTATTATCAATGTAGATTTAACAATCCCTACTGATGTTAGGTGCCAGAAATGTATCTATATGAATTTTTAATCACTTTCTTGAATGTGTGATAGGCATTACAACCTAACTCAACACAACCAAAAGAGAACTCCTGCACTCCAGCTCACTCAGCCACTCCCTGCAAATGACCCTATTTGTCCTCTGGAATTTTCTATCTTTGTAAACTGCTACCCACCCAGTTGCTTACCTAAGCTACAAACCTAAGAATTTTCTCTCTCCCTCACTTTCTTACATCTAATCCTTCATCAGGCTCCTTTGATCCTATCCCCCAAATATTTTCCAAATCCATCCACTTCACTCCACTGCTATTACCAAGCCATGGACATCTGTGGCCTAAATTACTGCCAGAGTTTATATATAATTGGTATCTACACTTTTATTCTTTCTCCCCATCCTATCACCTACTGTGGGTTTTCTGGTTCACTCAGGATAAATTGATTTTACAAGGCTCTAAGTTTGTACATTTTGTGGCTCCTGATTTTGTCTCAGCCTAATCTCCCACCATCCTTCTCTTCATTCACTACCCTGACTCTTCTGGCCTTCTTATTTCTCGAAATGTCTAATACGTCTTCTCTGTTGAAGCTTAGCATTTGCTGCTTCCTCTCCCTGAAACCCTCTGCCCCTTGAGATCAGGAGTTGACACTCGTTCAACTGAGCTTTGTTCAAATATCTCCTCCTTGGGGAAACCCATCAATTTCCCCCTGTCTTATTCACTTAATCATTTCCTCACCTTTTTATTTCTCTTTTTTTTTTTTTTTTTTTTAGACAGAGTCTCACTCTCTTGCCTGGGGCGAGTGCTGTGGCGTCAGCCTAGCTCACAGCAACCTCAAACTCCTGGGCTCAAGTGATCCTACTATCTCAGCCTCCCGAGTAGCTGGGACTACAGGCATGCGCCACCATGCCCGGCTAATTTTTTTTTTCTATATATGTTTTTAGCTGTCCAATTAATTTCTTTCTATTTTTGGTAGAGATGGGGTCTCGCTCTTGCTCAGGCTGGTCTCGAACTCCTGAGCTCAGAACGATCTGCCCGCCTCAGCCTCCCAGAGTGCTAGGATTACAGGCGCAAGCCACCGCGCCTGGCGCCTTTTTATTTCTTTACTGACACTTAGCACTACCTAAAATTGTGTTGTTCATGCATTCGTTTGCTTGTTCATGGCCTTTTTTCTCCCACTAGAATGTGAACTCTGTGAAAGTGTGGATTTGCCTGTTTTGTTCATCACATGCACCCAGAACACTAAACAGTGCCTGGCACATAGTAGAAGAATGAATTAAATGAAAGAATCTATGAATGCATCAGCATACTTTCCCCAGGTTTCCAAAGCTGAAAACTAAGAAATAGAATCAATTTCAATATCTGAAGGTTGAATCCTAGGTATAAAACTCAAGGGCCATTGGTGTCCATGTTTTCTGCTATTGGGCCGAAGCTATGAAAATAATGAAGACAATGGGCAGAAAAAGCAGAGATGAGAGCTAAACATAGTTTTGATGATATTCAAACCTATCATCAGACCCAGGTATATTCCTTCTCTTCCCATAGTATGGTTGTTCATTTTGTGTATGAGATATCCCAATGCAATTCTAATAAATTCCTCTTTCTTTATTGCTTAAGTTGATTTGAATTTGGTTTCTGAGACTTACAATTAAAGTATTTCAAACTACTCTGCCACTGCTTGTTTCTCTTGTTTTTCCTTCTGTGACTGTCTCTTATGGCATTCAAAGCTCTGGCCATAATATGCTTCCTTCATCTCTCTCTGTCTCTCCAACTCTTGCTATATCTCTATCTCTATCTCTGTCTCTATTATCTCTATCATCTATATCTCAAATCTCTCTCTCTCTCTAATCTAATCTTGCTCTATCCCTTGGACCTTTACACATGTGTTTCTATTTGCTTGAGCTATTCTTTCCTGGTTTTCCTTTAGGGAAACCTCTCTGGCAGCCCAAACTTGGGGTTTGTTCTTCATCTGTCACAGCATCCTGTAGTTATCCCTAATGTGGCATTAGCAACCAGTCTTGCATCTCTCTATTTATCTGTTTCTTTCACTCTTGTATTTTTTCTTATTTATTACTGTATTCTTAGTTCCTGGCACAATGCCCAATACATAAACCTTTGGGGGTTGAATAAATGAATGAATGAACCAACAGAACTGTTTTTTCTTGGCCATCAAAACATAGACTCAAGCATTAATAATCTGCCCCCCATCAGACTTTTTCCTATTGATGCTGCTCTAAAGTATTGAACTGATTTTTTTCAGATTCTGTTTACCTTGGGCTTATGCAAGATTTATGCCTATATTTTTCAATCCTTTTTTTTTCCTGAGGCCCCCTTTTATTTTTCTGTTCATGTTACCCTCTTGTACTTATGGGACCTCATTTTTTTTCAGAGCTATTTTCCCCTAGTATGAGATCCTGAAATTTCCACCTATTAGTGCCATTTGGTCTGCCACTTTGTCAAATACTAGCAACATGTCAAGCCACTAGGCATCTTGTTTAGAATAGGTTCTTGTAGACAATAAAATATATATCCAAACCATCAAGATCATTTTCTATTTAGTATATTCCATGGGATAACCTTTTAAAAAATCTTTTCAAATATCAGAATTGCTATACTACCCTCCAATATTCTTATTTTCTGTAGTCCTTAGTGCTTAAGGAAACAATGAAAATATCCAAGTTTCCTCAAGTTCATTTAGCAGCTGAAAAAAAATAGTGTGTTCAATTTATGTCATGTTCGGTTGTTCCCAAGGGAAGAGAATGTTCCAATTGACTGTGACCATGCCCTGTTATGGCACTCTTGCTTTGCAGTCTCCGGGAGTCTCATTCTGTGTTCTGTTGGACTTCGTGCAATGATTTTTTTCTGCCCTTGCATTCTGTGGGTCTTATAACAGCAATGACACTAAATGATGGCACTTTTCTTGTTGTGCTGGCAGTTCCTCCATGAAATTTGTACCATCACCAAATGAATTTGCCACATTACATGAATACTGTCAAAGCTTGTTCATGCAATTGGATTCTTGACAGCAACATAGAAGGAACAAAGCAGAAATCCTTACGAGGGGAGGAATTTCAAAGAAAATGTGTCTAAATGGAAATGACTTGTCATACACTGATTATTTCATCATATGAGAATCCCCATCATATGAGAATTTGCCTTCTCCCCGTGGGATTATGATGGACAGAATGTGCATTGGGGCTGAAATATTGAACTGTTATTCTCATCATGCTGGGGGACGATGTGAAGAGTAAAGGTCATGCCCAGAAGTAGAGTAGTTATGTGGACATGGGACCTGCTTACTCCTCTTTATTCAGTTTGGCTTTTAAAAAAGTGAGGGGTGGTGGAATTATTTGTTTTAGTTTTCTCTAATACTCCCAAAGCCTTGTTGGTGGTCACATTTGGACCACATTTGCTCTTATACTCAGATTCTGAAGGTGGAGTTAACAATTTCAAAAGCAGATGGAAGCCATTCAGAGCAACCAAATATATTCATGGTTTATAACTGAGTTGTAGAGAATCCAAATCAAAATTAACCTCAAAAATGATCAATAGAAATTATGTGCTCTTCCACAACACAACTAATCTAAAAAAAAAAAAAAGATGAAAGACAGAAAATACTATTGATGGCATCAGCATTGGAGATTACGGATTTTTGTCAGGTTGTATATTAATTAATCTTCAATTACAAACAGGTTGTGCATAAAAATTGTATTAGGGAAACAGGTGTTTGTAAGGAAGAATGCTTTGTTTTTCTACCAAAAGAACATTTCAAATGATAAGACCTTAGCAAATTGCTCAGAAAAACTTGCATAATCCATAATGTAACTGAAGAACGATACCAACGAGTTGCCCAAATATTAGATTCTAGGTGCAGGAGGCTTTTTAGCAGGAAGGGAATAGAATAGAAGGGATATATTTCCTCTCCCTTTCTAGTCTCAAAAGTCAAAAATAGGTGAAATTTCCCGTTAACACCCTGTAGCTCCATTCCGCCTAGCTCCCAGCTCTGTGGGCAATTCTCCTCTGACCTCCAGGCATCCAATAATTTCCTGTTGTTCTGGGCACATTAAGCTTCCCCTCAGGCACTCACATCAAAACTCTTATTTCTTCAATAAGGGTAGACATTAGAGAAGAAAGCATTCAGATTAGAGTAATCGACAATAAGGTGTGAATCACTGTCAGCCAATAAGCACTTCAGGCAATGAAGAATACTCACTGAAACTCTACAATTTGTCTGGAACTGTGTTAGGCTTGTTGGCTCTATTATCTCTATAAAAATTTATTTTATGGAGGAGGACACTGGAGCTCAAATTCTTTAGAGAACTGGCTCAAAGAATATAGTTAGGAAATCTCAGAGCCATGATTTAAGACACCAAAAATGTTCCACTGGAGGTACATTCGGTGTCAATTAACTGATACAGTTTCAGGTTCAGGCATTGGGGAAACGGAGGTGCTGGTAAGAATGTCAAAAACAGTGAGGAAGAATAAGTTGGGGCAGGTGGTTCTGACGAGGTAATATATTCTCCCCTAGACCAAGTTCAACTAGTTTGTATATTTTCTTTCCCATTCTATCATACTCCACTTTCTACATACAACCAAACTTTATAATGCAGTCATCTGAAAGTTCCAAATTGTTTATAGCCCTAACTTAATTCTTTGCTTTCGTATTCAAATTATCAGGATTTCTGAGTAGAGAACAGGTCATACTTTCATATTTTCATGTGTCACTATTTATTGATGGGGTGCTTCCCCCCCCCCCCCACTGATGGGAGTTTGGAAAGTCTCATAGATAGTGGGGATAGGAAGACGCTAATAGTGGAAATTGTGACATCCAGTAGCAGTAACTCTGAGGTATGTGTGGTAGAAGGTAGAATTGGAAGGAGGAGGTTTAAGTTGGATGTTTTAAAATTAGTTTTTACCTGAAATCAAGCTTTTCCCTTTACCACTGTGATTATATATATTACATCAATGTTTGGTCTCATAGGCTTACGTTGTGGCCCATAAAAAAGTATCTGTTGTCCAATAAGAAAACCTGGAAAAATCTGGAAAATTGCTTTGGCTAAAAAAAAAAAAAAAAAAAAAAAAATGCCTTCCTCAAAATAAATTAGCATTAGAATTGGGGAATCTCTATACTGATGTTATTATTATTTTCTTCTCTATAATATCTCACCAATTCTATTGCATATAAAGCTAAAAATTGTCACCAAATCATAAATGAGTAAAAAAAAAAAAAAAGCACAACCACCACCACCAACAGAATGCCCTTCTGTCTGAAGAAATTATTTAATATATCTCTTGGTGGCATTTCAATTAAAACAAAGGGCTACCCAAGGTAGTATGATAATGTTTACTGGCCTTTATAGATAAAACACAAATTCTCACTAAGACAAAAGTACGTTATGATTATAGTACTCTTTAGATAAAATGAATGTATTCATCAACACCAAAACACCCATATAGCCTAGAGCTAATCTCATAGACTTTATTTTTTGAAAAAAGTTTATAATTCACTTGACTTTTATTCATCTGCCTGAGAATTTATGCACTATCCATATCATTTTCAAGTTCTTAATTAAATAATTAAGTAAAAGAAATTTAATATCAGCTGTTGACACATTGTACTGCCCTTGTTTACTTTTATTTTCCATTGCAAGAGGCATTTGAAGGCAATTTCCACATTATCCTCCCCCTGCGCCTCAAAATAGAAGCTAATACTTCAACATCAAACTCTCTTTCCTCCCTTGAGAACCAGAGAGTATATGAGTTCTCTTACAGGAATTCAGAAACGCCCTCTTGCCTGAGGACATATCGTCTGATACCAAGGAATGGAACTCTGAACATTTAATGAATATCTCCAACACTAACCTTGTGTGAACTGAGTCATAAAATGGAAACCAATAGTGTTTCACACACCTTGGCACCCCTCCAGCAAGAAAAGGAGCAGCCCCTCTAAGAGGGGGACTATAATATCTTCAGTACCTCTTAATTGACAGCAGAGACTAGTGTATTGGTTAGAAGTCATGCGAATTGGATCCAAATGATGGCTTTGCCATTTTTTGGGTGCAACTTTGGACAACTCTCACCTCTTGCAGGTTCCTTCCTCCTCTGTAAAACAGGATAAAACAGGATTAATAATATCTAGCTCTTACTCTGAGTATTAAATGAGATCAAGTATAAAAAAACTTAAGTGCTTGCACATAATAGGCATTAAATAAATGTTTGTTTTTGTCCTAGGAAGCCCAGCCCAAGGTGGAGATTGCTGGTCAAGAGGTTTATGGTTGAGTAGTCTCAGGAGAAAGAGAGTGAGGAGGGATGTAGGAGTGAGCAGAGGAAACACGCTCTCAGAATACGATCTCAGATGGGAACTAGCTTCCACCTGACTTCCTGAGGAAGCTCTGCAGCTCAAATTGCACTAGCAGTAGGGGTGTGTGGGGAGTGTGGCCTTTCCAGTATGGGAGCTCCCATTTGACAGAGGGCAATTCTCGAGAAAAGGGTGTTAACAGCAATGGGATAGGGAAGCAGGGAGGGTGCATGTGTCCCTGTTGGTAAAAGTGGTCTGGATGAGACGCCAATAGCGCCCACTACAGTTATACTTGGTATTGCTCAGATCCACTTGCTTCTCACTCGAAGTTCATCCACCCAGGCATGGCTGCTCCAGGATTCTGATTGGTCACAATTTCTGTGAAAACTTAGGGTTGCCCCGACAAACTAGACCACCTGCTACTGCATTGTTCCTGAGGCTGAAACTCAGTGGTCCTCAATATGGGGAGATTTTGCCCCCCCAGGGGACATTTGGCAATGTCTGGAGAAATTTTTGTTTGCCATATCTGGAGGTTGCTCCTGGCATTATGTTCTACAACGCACAGGATAGGCCTCACTGCAAAGAATTATTCAGTGCGAAGTGTCAATAGTGCTGAGTTTGGGAAACTCTGCTGTAACTGACATGCATCATTTCATTGCATCTTTATCAATTCTAGATTCTCTTCCCCTACACCTCTCCCCTCAGCAAGCACATTTGGTGGTTTAAGGGTATTGTCTGCTGAGTTAACTTAGACCTTCATCCCTGAGGAACATAAGCCCGATTTAACATGCTTCATCAGTTTATGGCTTCTGCACATGCCCATTTAGTTAAAACTGGATGTGGGAGTACCAGGAAATACTCCAGTGGATCACTTGAGTTCCAAACCTAAATCTCAACTTACCACCAACAGGCTGAGTTGTTTCATTGAGGGACAGTAAGGTTTGGAACCTCAGCCTTACTCTTTGTTGGTAGAAGGTCAGACATTTAGCTGTGGCAATAGCTAGATTAACCTCAGTGAGAGGAAGAACGTATTGCAAAGTCCCATGTATAGCTCTATGGATTGCTTCCGAGATCATTTGACCTTATTACTTGATGGGTCATAGTGGTAACTTCTGGCCACATGGTCACCTACTGTATGATGGGGAGAAGTTCAGTTTCTATTATGGCCTAGTAGCATTCCAGGAGTTGGTTGGTTTTGTTTTGGTTTGGGCTTTTTATATAACAGTTTTATTAAGATGTAACTTACATACCATAATTCACGCTTCTGAGGAGTACAATTCAGTATTTTTTAGTTTATTCACAGAGTGGTGCAGCCATCACAGCCATCTGATTTTAGAAAATTTTTATCATCACCAAATAAAATCCCAAACCCATTTGCAGTCAGCTCCCATTCTCCCCAATTCCCCCAGTACAAGGCAACTACTAATTTACTTTGTTTCCATGGATTTGCCTATTCTGGAAATTTCATATAAATGGGATCATATAATATGTGACCTCTGTGTCTGCCTTGTTTCACTTAGCATATAGTTTTCAAGGTTCACCCATGTGGTAGCATGTACTGGTACTTCATTCCTTTTTATTTATACATTTATTTTATTGTATGAGCGTACAAAATTTTCTTTATCTATTCATGAGTTGATGTACATTTGGCTTGTTTCCACTTTTGGGGGGTATGAATAATTTGGCTGCTATAAACATTTGTGTACAAGTTTTTTTCTGTGGCCATATATCATCAATTCCATATACCTAGGAGTGGAATTCCTGGGTCATATGGTAACTCTATGTTTAACATTTTGAGGAACTGCTAAGTTGATTTCCAAAGTGATTGCACCACCATTTTAGAATCTCACCAACAATGTATGAAGTATTTGTTAAGTTTCCTTGTCATTTTCACTTTGTTCCATTGGTTATTTAGGAATGTATTTATTTCCACATATTTGTGAATTTCCCAATTTTTCTTCTGTTATTGAGTTCTTATTTCATTTTATTGTGAGCAGAGAATATGCTTTGTATGACTTCACCATTTTAAATTTATCGAGGCTTGTTTTCTGGCCTACACATTTGAAAAGAATATGCTGCTCTTGTTGGGTTGAATGTTCTAGAGATGTCTAAGTGTAATTGATTCACAGTGTTTTCTGAAATCTTCCCCTTTTTTGTTGACTTTCTGCCTAGTTG
Organism: Indri indri; assembly: GCA_004363605.1. Lineage (NCBI taxonomy): Eukaryota > Metazoa > Chordata > Mammalia > Primates > Indriidae > Indri > Indri indri. The sequence goes on from RJWJ010002719.1 coordinate 21,390, forward strand.
CTCTATTCATTGAAATTGGAGTATTGAAGTTTCCAACTGTAATGTTGATTTGTCTGTTTCTCCTTTCAATACTGTCAGTTTTGAATTACGTACTTTGGAACTCTTTTGTTTGGTGCATATATGTTTTTAGTTATATATCTTCTTGCTTGATTGACACTTTTATGATTATAAAATGTCCCTCTTTGTCTCTAGTAACAATTTTTGACTTGACGTTTATTTCTTCAGATGTTAATATAGCCATTCCAGTTTTCTGTTCATTACTTCTTGTATAGTGTATCTTTTTCATGCTTTACTTTCAACTTATTTGTGTCTTTGAATCTAAAGTATGTCTCTTGCAGGCAGCATACCTGCTAACTTCTGCCTTTTCATTGGAGTGTTTGTTCATCAACGTTTAAAGTAAACCTGATAAGGTAGAATTTACACCTATCATTTAGCTATTTGTTTTCTACACGTCTTAAGTTATTTTGTTACTTTATTTCTCCATTACTTTGCCCTTTCACGTCAAATCAGTATTTTTGTTAAACAGGAAATGTACCATTTTAATTCTCTCGTTTTTTATTTTACTATTTTTTAAGTTGTTTTTTTAGCTGTGGTCCTGAAGTTTCCAACTAACATCTTAAAATAATATACTTCAAATTAACACCAAATTAATTTCAATACTGTCAGAAACTTTTATTCAATATCATTCTTTCCTCTCTCTCTTTTGTTCTATTATTGTTATAAAAATACAGAAAAATATATCTTTTAACATTTTAAGTCCATCAACAGTTTTATGATCATTGCTCTATGATGTCATCTTTCAGATAAGACCAGCGAAGGAAGGAATTACAAAGAGAAATACAACTATGCTGTCTTATATTTAGCTATGCAATTACCTTTACTGTTGATTTTTATTTCTTCGTGAGGATTTGAGTTATTGTCTGTTGCTCTTTTATTTCAGTTTGAATGATTTTCTTTAGCATTTCTTGTACAGTAATTCTTCTATCAACAAATTCATTTGGTTTTCATCTGGGTATATCTTCATATTTTCTATATTTTTGAAGGATAGTTTTGCTTCATATAGAATTGTTGATTGCCTGTTTTTATTTTTATTTTTTTCCTCTGCATCTTACAAATTGCATTGCATTTGCTCCTGGCATCCACCATTTCTGATAAGATGTCAGATGTTAATCTTATTGTGGCTCCCTTCTCTATGATGAATCGCTTAGTCCTGCTGCTTTCAAGATCTCTTTGTCTTTTGACAGTTTGACCATGATATTTTCAGATATGGATCTCTTTGAGCTCATTTTACTTGGAATTTTTTGAACCTTTCTGGTGCAGATTAATGCTTTTCTTCAAATTTGGGGAGTTTTCCATGATTTCTTCCAATATTGTTTTTTCTCCTTCCTTTTTCTTCTCTGTTTTCGGGTCTTCAATTTATTTGAACATTGACTTGCTTGACGATATCCCACATGTCTCCAAGGCTCTGTTCTTTTTTCTTTGTTCTTTTACTTGTTGTTCCTCAGACTGGATAATCTCAACTGACCTTATCTTCCAGTTCACTGATTATTTTGTCTGTCAGCTCAAATCTGCTGTAGAGCCCCTCCAGTCAATTATTCATTTCAGTTATCTCATTTATTTCTTTCCTGTAACACAAGCCATTGCAACTGCAGGGAACCATGATAGGCCCTATGATTTACCTCCAGGAAACTGAAGCAAACTATCATGTACCTCTGGCTGCTGCTTTAATCATGAATAATACAGACCTTTGTCCCTGATCCAGGACTCTTTTGTCTTCTGCCAACATTGTAAATCTTGAAACACAATCTAATTGTTACCTAAAAGTAAGTGAAAATTCTAGACTCTGTACAGCCTTTGAGTTTTGGCAATGAAGATGGGTTTATGATAGAGACAAAGATTTCCAGAATAGAAATAATGAGGGGTCTTACAGGCTGGGTTAGGGGGTATGAGAAAACCCCCCAGGGTCTGGTAGTGAATGTTCTTGCCCTAGTGATGGGGTGGGAGAGAGGGCTCCCCCCACCCTGTTCTGCCTATTAATGAAAGTTTAGAGACAGAATGGTGAGAAGCAGGATTGAAACCAATCTCCTGAATGTGGCCTAGGTTCATTCTCCTCTAAATGGAAAGAGGAAAGAATATTGCAATAAAAGTAGGGTGGCAAACCCCAAGCAGGACCTCACCCAAATGGTAAGATGACTGGTGGGAGACCCAAAACTGGGACACTTAGGATCAGCAATGAAGACATAGAGCTTTGGATATCTTTTAAACATCTGACGTTCTTTTGCTAAATCTTAGAGGTCAGCTGCTTAAAACCGAAAGTAAATGCAAAGCCTTACTTAGTGGCACTAAGCAATTCTTACAGCCCTGATGCCTTCTTTGCCCTCTACCACATCCTCAGCTGCTTTAAGGAAAAAACCAAGCCACTCAAAGTCTTATTGCCGTGTTGGACATAGGAGTTCAAGTCACTCCCTGGCTGATCCTATGTCAATAGGGGGTGCTGGGCGCGAGGTGGCAGGAGATTGCCAAGGATTGCAGGTAGAAACTGCAGGGACATGGGAAGGGGCAGGGAGCTGGGGAGAAACAGCCCTGATCCTGGAAGGCCCCAGATGCTGGAGGTACACAAGGGAGAATGTGAACACAGAGCCTCTGGCAAGAAGCTGAAGGGGAAAAAAACTTACCTGTTCACTCCAGGACAGTCTTCATTACCCCCCTGCGCTCCCCAAGCTTCTAGCTGGGAGGTAACATCATCTCCTGATAGGTGTGACTGTAGCCCCCTGAAATGTAGGTAGTAAAGTCCTTGATATGTGTTCCCATGGGGGTAAAGTGCCGGAATTTCAATGACAGGGCTTAAGCAAAATGTGCAATAAAGAAAAAACTGCTAAAGCAACCTTTAGGGTGAAGCCCTGTGTGTCAATTCAACATACTTTCGTTATAAAAATACGTAATAGAATTAGTACATTATTATACTGTAAATGCTCGTAAAGTGTAATATAGTTTGGATATTTGGTTTCTCTAAATCTCATGTTGAAGTTCGATCCCCAATGTTGGAGGCGGGGCATAGTTGGAGGTGTTTGGATCATGGACTGAAGCCCTTAGGAATGGCTTGGTGCCCATCCTGCAGTAATGAGCAAGTTCTCATTTTGTTAGTTCATGCAAAACTGGTTGTTTAAAAGAGACTTGCACCTCCTCCCCTCTCTCTTGTGCCCTCTCTCACCATGTGACACACCTACTGCCCCTTTGCCTTCTGCCATTATTGTAAGATTCCTAAGGCCCTTACTAGAAGCAGATGCTAAGGCCATGCTTCTTGTACAGTCTGCAGAACCATGAGCCAAATAAACCTCTTTTCTTTATAATTTACCCAGCCTCAGGTATTTCCTTTATGGCAGTGAAAATGGACTAAGACAAAGTGTCAGAAGAGATTTTGTTGTTTAGGACTTTAAAAAATATGCTAGTGGGACAAAGTGCCCTATCATTTGTAACCAGTGGGGTAGTCAGCATTTAACATCAATACCTTTATCCTCTGATGTCCGGAATTGTCACTCTATATATGATGTCCTGCTGATTGGAAAGTCAGAAGTCTCGGTCCCAATGGGCCTGGCTGTGATGTTATCATACCTTAGTCAGCCGGGGTGGTTAACAAACTCTGGCAAAATTCAAGGACTGTATTCCAAGTACAGTTTCTTAAGACTATGTGGGCGAATTTGTAATGCTCAATTACTTCAACAATCAATCAAACACTACCATCTTTTTTGGCCCCACTATTGCCAAAAAGAAGGCCCAGATTCTTACTGGGATTATTTAAATGTTGGAGGCAGCATATGCCTCACTGAACAGTCTTTCTTGTCAAGTGAAAATAGAGTGTTCAGGGAATCTGCTAACCTGGACCCAGCTTCATCTTGGTATTTTATGATGGGTAGTAGCTACTCCTTTGGGGGAAACGTATCTCCCCCTCAGCTACTTGAAGCAAAGTCGCTGGCTCAGTGGGGATCCCAATTCATAGAGGTCCCCCTCAACTCCTGGGCCTAGTTGACCTATGGTTCAGCCAAGCTGAAACTTGTTGGTGCCCACTGGGGATGCTGCAGCTGTTTAGCCTCAGTCCAGCTACACAGAACTGAAAATGGGCATGGTGGCTCCACTCACTGGACAAAACTCAGGGTTGTGCTCACACCTCAGGCCAATATGCCCCTTGATATTTGTAGTGACTTGTGCTGTCCTAGCCATTTGAATTGTCACTTGAAAGACCATAGATAGGCAGATTAAAGACACACCGATTTGTGGTCACAAACTGCAAACAAATCGTGGCTGCTGATTTGGTGGTCTGAGTCACTCATGTGGCCCATGGGGCCTCATATCACTTATTGTAGATGCCCAGGGTAAGGGTCCATTCTCTGACTGAAACAAAGCTGCTGCTCACACCTGCAATGCCCAAATCGCTCCCTCATCACCCAGACCTGTTATCACATTGGAATATGGCCACACATCACCACCAGGCTCTGGGGTTCTATATCTGATACAGAGGCTGCCACTGCAGGCTAGATTCGTGGTTCCTGCCAGTAGGTGACTTTTTTGTCTCAAGGAGGACACATTGCAGGGGTTGGCGACCCTGCCTGCTCTTGGAAGATGGACTACATTGGAACTTTGACCTTCCTCATCTCCTTGTGTTACTAAGGATGCTGCAGTACTTTTGACAGTTTTTCAGGTTATTGTATTGTGTTCACTTGGGCCATTGAAATTAATCTGTGTTGTGTTTTTCACTCTCTGGATCTTCTACAGTCAGATAGTGATGTTCTTTTTGTCACAGAGGCCATCCAACAACAGACCAATGGTTAAAGTATTGAATGGACATTTCATGCCTCCTGATCTATAGACTTGGGGTGTTGTTGAACACTGAAAAGACTTCTGACTCTATCACCTCCACGTCCTCTTGCTTCACATCCCTCAGTAAGAGTGGGAACGAGGTTGTGCCCAGAAAGGGATTCTCTCATCTCAGCTACTTCCTGGGAAAAAAATTCGAAGTGTGACTGTAGTACAACTGGAGAAAAGGCTAAGTTGCAAGTTCTGGGATTGGGTGCACTAATTTTGTGGGGTTAGAGGAAGAGAAAAACCCCTGGCACCCAGGGAGAGAACTTACATCCCAAAAGGTATGGGGGATGGTTGGAAACAATGAATCCTCTTTGTCCTGTAGATACGGCACTGCTGCCTGAGTCAAGTGGCAGCCGCACCTGACGATCCAACCTAAGGCCGAGTTTGTCGTCTCTGTTTACATGCTATAAAAACAAAAAGAACCCCTTAGGTAGACACAGCAGGCCTTGACCTATTCTGCTGTGTCTGATGCTGTCAACAGCAGTTTTCTAACAGAAACACATACATACACAACCTTATTCCAATCTGACTGATCCTACATTTCTCCTGACGCCTGAGTGGGCCTTGGGTTGTGCCATGTGTAACTGCAAGGCTGCAGTTACTCCGTGAAGCTATCCATGGGGCTTAAAAAATAATGTAATGGTGATCCAAATCAACTTTAAAGACAAACTCTGACTGGAGTGACTGAATAGTGACTTTTCAGCTCATGGTTGTATGTGGGGAGAATGGACCATGGACTATCTCTCCATTGGGGATGGAGGTTGCTTTTTGGCTCATCTTTTGTCCTGTGTAATTATTGGAAATCTTGCAGCATCTCTTCCATCATAGCCTTTTGATTAAGACAGTTATACAGGTCCATCTGGATTTAAGGATCAATGTCACTATACGAAGTGTGTGAGGAATGAAATATATATTGACACAGCCATCTTTGTAATTTACAATCTGCTACACTTTATTGTGATGGTATTTTATTTTTACATCTACTGAAATAGCCTTCAATGATTCCTCCACTTTCAACTATAATGAATCCACTTGTTTGAAATCTAATTGTATTTGATTATTGTTGTGCTATTTATTCACATTATTGCAATCAGCCTTGGTGTTGTGTGAATGAAATATTTTCATTATTAAACCCCATGCCTTGGAGTGTATACTCTATATGAAAAGGATTTTGCTCTGTTCTTGGCTATATACTAAGAGACTAGAACAGTGCCTGATGTATACTAGGTACTCAGTAAATATTTGTTGAAGGAATTAAAAACAAGGGCTATGTCAGCTTTCCATAAGCAGTCAACAGGTGAAGTCCATTATATGAGAGGCAAAACTGAGGGCAGGTAACAAGAGCCATTAAGAGGTCAAAAAACCCAAAGACAGTCGAGTAAGAAATTATCAAATTTCAAGTGACATACCCATTGCCATCAATTTCGAACCATTAAACTCAGCATAAAAGGTTCTTTTTTGCCTGAGACTGTTTTATTAGCATTTTCATGTGTATAGCAGTTTTATTTCCCTGGCCTTAGCATTTGTAAAACACTGTTTGGGATCTAACTATGATAGATTGGCCAATGAGATTTTCATTCCTCCACTAGCACTTTAGATATATATAAAAAGTCTCTCATTTATATGATCATATGTAATTATCTGACAGACTCCACAGACAGAAATTAATAGACTCATTTTAAATGATTTACTTGTTCTAGGTTATCAGATTTTAAGTGGCACTGATTTGATTCAAACTTATTTATTATTTTTTCTTCTTTAGCTCCATCATCTTAACCAAGATTTTAATTATCTATTCTGATCTAGTGCAGTTATGAAAGACAGTGACAAAACATATTTTCAGCCTGGGTTTACCCACTGATGGAACAGGCAACCATGCAGGCAGAGTGATTTTAGTTGCATTAGGATGGCTATCTTAATTTAAAATACTTACCCCTTGAGTTACTGATTATAATAATAGTGGTAATTGACATAGTTTTGGTAGTAGCTAACATGTATTTATATTTTACTGTGTGTCAAGCTGTTTCCTGAATGTTTGCTTTTTTGATCACACATTTTGTTAACATAGAACAAAGTATTTGATATCTTTCATTCAATAATTAGGGATAAAGTTTAAAGTGTAAATATCTCTTGCATGATTCAGTTTCATAGTGATTCTTTCTTATCTGCTTTATAGAAAACCTTGAGGCCCCAGGTCAAATTTCTTCACCAACTTCAGTGCATTTGGGAGGTCTTCATTTTCCAAACTGATAGCTTTTTATTGTCTGATTCATTTACTTTATATATACTATCTATTGTCTTGTATGTGAGCATTCATTACAGAGTACTTCCTATTAAAGACAACGCTTATTTTGTCTTTTGCATCAAATATGAATAACAAAAACATTTATATATTTATTTGTTTGAAGACAGGATGTTTATCCTTTTTTTTCTACCTACAAGGAAAGTTACACAAAATATAAACAATAAAATAAAAATAAAATTTGGAACAGAAAAATACAAATCAGAATGAAAAGTAGTGAACAGCTTAGAAAGTAGAATGTGCAGGAAATAAATTCTTTTCACTCTGCTTATTCTGGTAGTCCAAGGGAAGGGACATTCAGACATGTATCTGATTTACATTGAAGAAAACATGTTAGCCTTTCAGGGGAACAAGATCATTTCATGGCATTAATATTTAAAATAAATTTATATCATGGAAGCATCTTATGGGGGCCCTGAGCAAATTAATAAGAAATATCCTCAATGATAGACCTCAGCACACCGGTAGAGGTTTTAAAATAGTTTTTCTAAATGTGTTCCTTATACCTTGCTTAAGACAGACTTTATAATACTGAAGCACAAGTCAGTAAAGGCAATATAGGGGTAGTCTAAAAGAGTGATATGAAAATAAAGATTTCTACATAACCCAAAGATCCAAAACCCCTGATTTAATGTCCAATAAATGTATCAAACTGTTTATTAATGTTTTTGAAGAAATGAGATGCTGCCTATAAAGGTGATTAGCTGATAAAAATTCATGTCTTGTTCAAGGCTGGGGTTTTGTCAAATGGATGTGTAGACCTCTCTTTGGAGACCCAAGAGGTTTTGTAGAACCATTAAATGAAATACATATTTTTAAAAAAGATTAACAGAATTAATTTTCATTTTTAGCTCCAAAATTGAGCTTGTCACTCCTCTCAAAATACAACTTATTTTTGGGAAGAAATCTTGTTGAATCAACTTCTTTGACAAACAAAAACATACAGTTTTTCCTAAATAGTGCAATTAATTTTTTTGGCAAACTTGTTTATTGAAATAGAGCAAAGATATAGAAAAGTGCACACATCATGAGTGTTCATTAGAACTATCACAAAGTGAACATACCTGAGTTATCATGACCCAGTCAAGCAAGAGAACATTCTCTGCATCCTAACCTCTACCATGTCCATTCAAGTCACCATTCTCTCCCTATGTAAAGATAACCACCATCATACCTTTAAATACCACAGCTTGGTTTTGCTTTTTTTTGGAATTTTTGTAAAAGGAACAATACAATTTGCATTGTTTTGTATCTAACTTCTTTTGCTCAATGTTATATGAGGGGACTTCAGAAAGTTCATGGAAAATGGAATGGAAAGATAAAAATAAAAATATAAATTTTATTTCTCAACATAGGCTCCATCTAATTCAATACACTTTTCTAAGGGATGATACCAGTCATTTAGTCCATCCTAAAAGAACTGAGGGTCCTGGCAATTTACCCAGGTCAATGCAGTCTATTTTACATTATTAACTGAAGAAAAATGGGTGCCGTTTAAGGATTTTCAAGATTAAAAAACAAAAAGAAGTCAGAAGGAGCCAAATTAGGACTGTAAATTGGATGCCTAATGATTTGCCAACAAAACGCTTGCAAAATTGCACTTATTTGAAGAGAAATGAACAGGAGCATTGTCATGATGGAAGAAGACTCTTACCAATATTTTTGGGTGTTTTCCTGCTAAATCATTGGCTAACATTTTCAAAACACTCTCATAATAAGCAGATGATATTGTTCTTTGACCCTCCAGAAAGTCAACAAGCAAAATTTCTTGAGCATCCCAAAAAACTATTGCCATGACATTTGCTCTTGGCTGATCTGATTTTGCTTTGACTGGACCACTTCCATCTCTTGGTAACCATTGCTTTGGTTGTGCTTGGTCTTCAGGATCATACTGGTAAAGTCTTATTTCATATCCTGTTACAATTCTTTGAAGAAATGCTTTGGGATCTTGATCCCACTTATTTAAAATTTTCATTGAAAACTTTGTTCTTGTCTGCAGCTGATTTGGTCCCAACAGTTTTGGCACCTACCTAGTGGAAAATTTGCTTAACTTTGATTTTTCCATCAGAACTGTGTAAACTGAACCGGTTGTGATGCCTACAGTGTTAGCTATTGCTTATGCTGCTAATAGTCAATCCTTTTCAGTTAGGGCGCCAAGAAGATGAATTTTTTTCCTCGAAAATTGATGTTGATGGTCTTCTGCAGGCTCCATCTTCAACATCATCTTGTCCCTTCTTAAAACAAGTTATTCATTTTCATTGCTGATTTCTTTGGGGGCATTGTCCCCATAAACTTTTCATAAAGCATTAACAATTTCACCATTCTTCCACCCACACTTCACCATAAATTTGGTGTTTGTTCTTGCTCAATTTTATCAGAATTCATGTTGTTCTGATAGGGGATCTTTTCAAACTGATATCTTATCCTTCTTAGTGCCTCAAACTAGTTCCTGTTCTAGCTTTTTATCACAAGCTGCTATGAATTTTTTTTTGGTGCAAAAATTTTTTGAAATCCATGCATAGCTTTTCATAATATACATTTTCCATGAACTTTTTGAAGACCCTTCATGTTTGTGATTCCCACACTTAAGCTTATGTTGTAACATATAGCAGTATTTCATTTCTGAACAGTATTCCATTGTATAAATGTACCACACTTTATTTTACCCAATTCAAGTACTATTGAATATGCAGGATTTTCTAGTTTTGAACTATTATAAATATCACTGCTTTGAACATTCTTGCACAAATCCATTAGTATCCATATAGGAATGAGGTTGCTGGATCATCCGGGAGATAAATATTCAATTTTAATAGATACTGCCCCCAAATGAAGGACTAACTTATACTCCTATTAGTAGTTGTTCATCATACTCAACACTTGTTTCTGTCAGTCTTTTAATTTGAGTCATTCTGGTTGATGGGTAGTGGTATCTCACTGTGGCTTTAGTTTGCATTTTCCTTGTGACTAATAAAGGTGATCATTTTATCACATGCTTATTGACTATTTGGATATCCTTTATTTGAAGTCTTTTGCCAATCTTTCTATTAGTTTTTATGTCTTTTTCTTAAATAGTGTTAAACATTTTAATATATTATGCTATATTAATGTTATGAATATGAGCCCTATGTTTTAATTAATTTTTTTATGAATAGAAGTTTTTAATTTTAATAAAGCCTAATACATTAGTCTTTTCTTTTAAGTTCATGCTTCTTGTGTCTTTTCCTATCTGAGGTTATGAAAATATTCTTCTTTGCTTTCCTTTAGAAGCCTTGAGGTTTTTTCTTTAACATTTAGGTCCACATAGAATCTTTTCATTACAACTGCAATGAAATAGTAAACATAATGATAATAATAATAGTAGCTTCCACTTTTTGTGTGCTAGGCAGCTGATGTTCTGGAATTTTAATTCTCAAAATAATACTGCAATGTAGGTGTCATTATCTATATTTTAAAGATAAGAAAATTGAAGCTCAGAGTAGTTAGTATCTGTTGCTGCCTGTCTCATTCCATAGACCACATATTTATCATTTCACTGTATTTCCTTAAAGCAGTTTCTATTTGTGAAGTGTGCACAAGTAAAAGCCTTAAAATCTGTGTAAATGTCCTAAATGTAAAAACTCCAATTCCATGAGAAAGAAACCAAGTGAATAAAATAAAAATAAAAAGCAACATTTGGTGGAACATTGAAAGCAGCACATCAATATAATATAAAAATATAAAAATATAAATATAATACACTGAGAACTCAGAAAAGAAGAAAATAGATCAAAAGGATTAGCAACAGTAGAGACTGACAAATGAAATCATTAACGTACTGCTTAAATCTGCAAAGTGTTTTTGAAAAGCAAGCAAGAAAGAGAAGGAGCAGTGAAAATTGATGAAAGTCAGGGACATAAATAATTCTGAGTGTTATCACTTTATAGCTTAGGTTTCTAAGCTCACACTCAAGGGGCTTCCTATTTCCTTGTTATTACTTTGTTTTCACTCAGGTAAGCTCTCTTCCAGAGAAGGGAGATGGTTCTGTTTCTGGCATACCTGCTGTTGTCAACATGACAAAATGGAAAGTTTGTGTTTAATCTTACCAGTACCATCAAAATATTGCTTTCTATTAAACGATTTTTAAAAGCAGGCTTATATTTAAATGGGTATACATAAGTGAAATAGATAGCTCCAAATAAAAAAATGAAAATATAAATACAGCATTCGTCATTCTCTAATTTTTAGCATGTGATTCCCCTATTTCAAAAAGCAATATATATATATATATATATATATATATATCATTACCCTTAGAGTGTCCAAGGAGAAACTCACAATGATCTCTTTCAATCAGAAGAAAGATTCTATGTGGCCAACTACTTATTCTGTCACCCATTTGCTATTTTGTAATGATAAATTTAATATTCCCTCAACTCTGGGCATCTTTATGTTGTTGTTGCAAAGATAGTTTTTTTTTTTCATTAGATTTTCTGTGAATCTAATGAAACGTTGAAAACTGTCACAGTTGAAGACTACATTCCTTAGTACAGTCTAACCTTCGAAACAATGCTTAAAAGAATTGACTAAAGTGTGAAAGCAGAGCAGCTTTCGTGCCATTTATCTGAATTGATGACAATGGCCCTGTAGAGAGGATTTGAAATAGTTAAGGCATTTAAGATATTACAAATTTGTTACAAAATGTTGTAAAATATTATAAGCATAAATAAAAACATTATCACTACTCAAAATAGTTAACCAATATAACACTCCACTACATGATTGTAATTGAAGGGAATTTTATGAGAACTCAATATGGTTTGTGAGAAAAAATGTACTTGTGGAGTGGGATGTATTTTTATAAGCATTTCTTTTTTTTCGAGACAGGGTCTCACTCTGTCACCAAGGCTGGAGTGCAGTGGCCTCATCATAGCTCACTGCAACCTTGAACTCCTGGGCTCAAGTGATCCTCCTGTCTCAGCCTCCCGAGTAGCTGGGACTACAGGTGCTTGCCAACACACCTGGCTAATTTTTCTATGTTCTGTAGAGAAGGGGTCTTACTCTTGCTCAGGGTGGTCTCGAACTCCTGACCTCAAGTAATCCTCCCACTTTGGCCTCCCAAAGTGCTAGGCCACCATGCCTGGCCTATGAGGGTATTTGTTTGATATGAGAAATCAGTTCTTGCAAATGAACTTGCTTCTCCTGTTCTCAGACTCCAACTCTAAGCACTCACCTGGAGATAATCCATCATATGATCTTTGTTACTCACAACTAGTCTCTTGACCAAGTTAGTGAACATATTTGGAAAGGCCCATGTGGAAGAATGGAATGCTGAAGGCTGCACTGTCTTTCACCAAAATAGTCAGGGAGGTGTCTCTATGGAAGACCTTAGAAACCAGGAAGGAGTGATAAAGTAAATGAAAATTTATAGTAAATGAAAATTTAAAATAGAAATAGGTAGTGTGAGAGAGAAATGGTGTTTATTTTTTCTTAATAAAAGAAAAACAAGAATGTAAACAGGAGAAAAAAACTATCCAACTTTAGAAAGTTTGCATGGTTTGGTTGTGCCCATCTCCTTGCAAGAAGAGTAGGTAATCTGTTCACCAACCTGAGGTGGTCATCCATTTCTGTTAGAAGTGTAGGAAATGGCTTGTATATAATATAAATAATTCCCAGTAAAAAATGAAATAGTTATTCATTTAATTATTCATCCATTTAACAGACATTTATTGAGTGCTATTTATGTGATGGGCATATTCACAATCTGGACATCTGAATATATACAATTCCTAACCTCAAGGAATTTACAGCCGGTAAAGGGTATATCCAAGTCAGCAAATTACCAAAAAAATAATTTTTCTCAGTGCTGTAATGGAAGAAGGACCATGGCACTATTTGAATAGAGACTAAGAATGCCAAATTTCACCTAGGATAGTGGACTTTCTGGAGTAGGAGATGCCTGAGCTAATTTTAAAGCTTAAGTAGGACATTACCAGATGGGCAGAAATGAGAGAATAATTTCAAATAGAGGTAGTACTTCAAACAAAATCATCTAAATATTAAAAGCATGCACTATTTGGTAAAATTCATGTAAATCCACATTGCTAAAACTTAGGTTTCAGCATATTGTTGAAAAATAAGTGCATAAGTCTGAAGCGCACTATGAAAGAGCAGTTTAGAGAAGTAAGCAGGGGCCATGTTCTGCAGGGCCCTCTACATGTGAACTCATTTTCACGCAGTGGGGAGCCTTAAAGGATGGTCAGTACACGACTGGCAAATTCTGGGATTTGCATCTGAGAGTTTCTAGCAGCTTGTTGAAGTTATTCTGGAAATGGCAACACCAGGAGGAAAAATAATAATAACAACAAGGGCGGGCACTTATTGTATACTATGGGCGAGGCATTGTCTGAGCACTTTCCATGTAAGATCTTGTTTAATACTCACAACCACCATGCCAGGTAAATTTTATTACATTATTGATTTGGTTTCATAGATGAGGAAACGGAGGCCCTGAGGGGTGCAGTAACTTTCCTGTGATAGCATAACTCGAAAGTGGCAGAACCAGGATACACACACAGACAGATCGTCTCTGAGAGACGTCTCTAAGTGCTACAGAAAAGGCAGGTCAAAGAAAGCCCGAAAACTACAAATTTGGTAACTGGACAGTTCACAGTGACCTTGACAAGGACAATTGCAGTGGAATGGTGACAGCATAAGGCAGATTGGGTTGAGAGGAAATAAGTTAAGAAAATGGGGACTGTGGCACATATTTGTGCAACTGTTTTAAGTGGCTTGGCTTGAGAGAAAGGGGACCAGACTAGAAAAGGAATCAAGGAAGTTTTTGTTGCTTATTTGTTTTATATATTTGTTTGCCGATGAAGAGTCTAGTAGTAGTTTGTAAGCCTGAAGGGGAGGGGTCACCCCGAGAAGGAAATCAAAGCGACGTGACCGTGACCGTAGGGGCTCACTGACTGCTAAGACACAGGGAAGGAAGGACCTTTACTAGGCGCCTGTCGTTATCTGATCCAGGAGGGGCAAGATTACACAAACAGATGCTGTGTGGCTGTTGGTGAATATATTAACATTAGGCAGCAGGTATTATTAAGTGCTCAGGCACCAGACCCTGTGCTGAGCTCTGTATCTGTGTTATCACTTTTAAGATTCACAACACCCCATTGACATCAAGCCACTTGGGTTAAAGTCCTTTTTGAGAGTAACTTTCATGGTCTTGTTAACATTCATATTCTTTCTCTTTCCTATGCAAGCTTATCATTTATTCACAATTCTCTAATTCTACTCTCTTATATTTGACTTTTTGGCAGAAAAATAGTAAGTTCTCCTATAATCATTGATATCATCCTTAGCCATTATTTCTGCATGTCCTTGGAATAGTAGAGTTCACATAGAAGAAAACCTGGGCGCTATTAGGGCAGTGACCCAGAGGTAGAAGGAAACTGGAAATACAAGTTGTGAGTATGTATTGTTAATATGAGTTGTGCATCGTATTATCTGAAGGGTCTTGTTAGAGTAGCCCTGAGTCTTGCACACCAGGAAGACATATGTGATGGCATTTGGTAGTGCAAGACACTCAGAGCTTTTGGCCTGCTCAGACCTGTTCCAGCTCCTCAGACTAGCCATGACAACCAGTCTGTCTCTATGGATCTGAGGGAGGACAGGAAGCTCTGCCAAGAACACCCGTCTGTGTTGGCTTAGTTGTATTATCCTGAGCTAAGTAAACTCTTAAACCAAGCTATATCTGACACTGGGATCTAAGTAAACTGTAAGTGTATGGCGCTTGGTCATTTTTATGTGATCCACCACATCCATGAGCGGAGTCTGTGACATTGGCCAACTTCTTTCTCTGTCCCCACAGCACTTATTCCAAATTCTTACCCTTTCCTTGAGGTTGCTATTTCGTTGTACCACAGGAAATGACTTCTAGAGAGACCATGAGGCTTTTAGACAAGACCCTCTCAATATCCCACCTCTCTCCCCCTATTACAGCAAAAGGTTGCGGATAAATAAGGGCACAAATTTTGAATTCAGACAGCTGGGGTTTCAAGTTCCAGTTGTGTCATTTACTAGCGATGTGGCCTTAGGCAAGTCATTTAACCTCCCTGTGCTGGTTTCCTGTCTCATGGGGTGGTTGTGAGTCTTACAACCAAAGTAAAAAAATGCTATATTGACATTGACTATCACAACCTTACAGTGTCTGTAGCAAGTAGGAATGTAAATAATAGTTAACATTAAGATACCTAATGATGCAAACCTTATTAATACTTCAATACCCCTTCACCCCTGTCAAAAAGAAAAAATATAACACAGGGGATACATGCTAAAAATGCAGTCAAAAAAATTCAACATCTATCTATTCCTATTAAAAAATCAAAAAACCAAAAATAAAAGGATGCATGTTCAGAATAATAGAGAATAACCACTTTAATGCAGCATTTTTAAACAGAAAAAAACCCCATAAAAACATTAACACAGTTTTTAGCAGGTAAACATTAGCAGCATTCTTATTGATGGATCAAACAAGGATATCAAAATTCTCCTGTATTACTTAATACATTTCAGAAGTTTTGGTGTAGACATTAGGACATGAGGTATAAAAACAATACTTAATTGTTGGAAAAGAGAAACACAATTATAATTATTTTTCCTAAACTATTATTCTGTCAACGAAAATCCAAGAGAATATGTGAAAAAACTCATAAAGAATATAAGGTAGCCTCGAACCACCAAAAAAGCATTCTATATGCCAAAATTACTGGTTTGAATATTCATTTATTTATTCCATAAACACCAGAATACCAACAAAATCATACAAAATCATTGAACAATTGGAGAATATCTCAAATATGAAACCAAAAAATTACACAAATGATGCAGGATAGAAATAATAAAGCTTTAAAAGATAATGAAATAGATAAATCCCAGGTAAATCTATAAAAAACCAGAAATGGTGGTTAGAAGCATGTACTATGGAGCAAAGAGGAGATAGGTCACTTCTTGGCTCTATCGGTTAATGGCTGGGTAACCTTGAACTAGATCCTTAACCTTCATTAGCAAAGTTAGCCCTGGCTCAGCAAATTCCCACCTACACAACAAATGCTGTTAGATTGTTTCAACCTGTCCTCTATCTTGGAACATTTGGGTTGTTTATGATGTTTTTGACAAACAAAGCTTTTAAATTTTTAATTAGTCATTTCTCTAAATCTTTTTTATGTGTTCGCCTCTTGGCATTACTTTCCATCTCTCTCCTTGGACCCTTCTGTTTTGGCTCTCTTCCTAAGTTATTTTCTTTCATCTGGGATGAGAACTCTTTATTTGTCCATTCACTTTTCTCAAGAGAAGCCTTTCATCACCTTCTCCACAAGTAGAGATATGAATTTACATTCTGCCATATTAAAAGACATATTTTTTATTGTAATACCCTGCAGAGGGAAGGTTTATTTTGAATCAAAAACTAAAAGACATATAACTCCTATTTTTAAAAGCATTTTATCCAAACCAAGAAAATAAAACACCTAGGAATATGTTTAACCAAGCAGGTGAAAGACGTCTGTAGGAAGAACTATGAAACACTGAGGAAGGAAATCGTAGAGATATAAACAGATCAAAAAACATATCATGCTCATGGATTGGCAGAATCAATGTTAAAATGTCTATACTACCCAAAGTGATTTACAGATTTAATGCATCCCCATTAAAATACCAACATCATTTTTTGCAGATCTAGAAAAAATAATTCTACTCTTCGTATGGAACCAGAAAAGACCCCATATAGCCAAAGCAATGTTAAGCAAAAAGAACAAATCAGGGGGCATCAATTTACCAGACTTCAAGCTATACTCTAAGGCTGTATTAACCAAAACAACATGGTACTGGTACAAAAACAGAGACATAGACCAATGGATCAGAACAGAGAGAACCCAGATGTAATACCATCCTCATATTGCCACCTGATTTTTGACAAAGCTGACAAAAATGTACACTGGAGAAAAGAATCCCTATTCAATAAATGGTGCTGGGAAAATTGGATAACCACATGTAGAAGACTGAAACAGGATCCGCACCTCTCACCACTCACAAAAAGTAATTCACAATGGATAACACACTTAAACCTAAGGCATGACACTATAAGAATTCTAGGGCCAGGTGCGGTGGCTCACGCCTGTAATCCTAGCACTGTGGGAGGCCAAGGCGGGTGGATCGCTCAAGGTCAGGAGTTCGAGACCAGCCTGAACAAGAGTGAGACCCCCGTCTCTACTAAAAAATAGAAAGAAATGATCTGGACAACTGAAAATACATATATGTAGAAAAAATTAGCCGGGCATAGTGGCGCATGCCTGTAGTCCCAGCTACTCGGGAGGCTGAGGCAGGAGGATTGTTTGAGCCCAGGAGTTTGAGGTTGCTGTGAGCTAGGCTGATGCCACGGCACTCTAGCCTGGGCAACAGAGCCAGACTCTGTCTCAAAAAAAAAAAAACAACAAAAAAAAGAATTCTAGAAGAAAGTGTTGGAAAAACTCTTATAGATATCAGCTTAGGCAAAGAATTTATGAAGAAAACCCCAAAAGCAATCACAGTAACAACAAAAATAAATAAATGGGGCCTGATCAAAATAAAAACCTTCTGCACAGCCAAGGAAACACTCATTAGAACAGACAACCTACAAAATGGGAGAAAATATTTGCATGCTATGCATCTAATAAAGGGCTGATAACCAGAATCTACAAAGAACTCATGCAAATCAACAAGAAAACATCAAACAACTCCATTAAAAAGTGGGCAAATACATGAACAGAAGCTTTTTTCAAAACAAGATAGACTAATGGCCAAAAAACATATGAAAAAATACTCATCGTCTCTAATCATCAGGAAAATGCAAATCAAAACCACAATGAGATATCACCCAGCTCCAGTGAAAATGGCTTTTATCAAAAAGTCCCAGAACAGCAGATGCTGGCGTGGATGCAGAGAGAAAAGAACACATACACATTGTTGGTGGGACTGCAAACTAGTACAACCTCTATGAAAAATAGTACGAAGACACCTCGAAGAACTAAAAGTAGGCCTATCATTTGATCCAGCAATTCTGCTATTGAGTATTTACCCAAAGGAAAAAAGTCATTTTATCAAAAAGACACTTGCACTGAAATGTTTACAGCAGCACAATCGCAAAGATGTGGAATCAACCCAAGTACCCATCAATACATGAGTGGATTAATAAATTGTGGTATATGTATACCATGGAGTACTACTCAACTATAAAAAGTGGTGAACTAATACCTTTTGTAACAACCTGGATGGAACTGGAGACTGTTCTTCTAAGTGAAGTATTGCAAGAATGGAAAAACAAATACTAAATGTGCTCACTATTAAATTAAAACTAATTGATCAACACTTGTGTGCACATATGGAAGTAAAACTCAATGGAAATCAAGCAGGTGGGGGGGGGTGGTGCGGAGGCAGGGATGGGTCAATTCATACCTAACAGGTACAATGCACACTTTCTGGGTAGTGGGCACACTTATAACTTTGACTCAAACTATACAAAAACAATTCATGTACCAAAATATTTGGACCCCCATAATATTCTGAAATTTAAAAAAAGTATTTTATCTCAAAATTTCTTTCTCTCTCTCTCTCTCTCTCTCTCTCTCTCTCTCTCTCACACACACACACACACACACACACACACACACACTTACCTGTAGGTTTATTTTCCTAGGCTCATTTTCTCATCTGTTGATGTTATATTGATATGGACTAAATTTTGTAAGATAGCTTAAATTGTTTTTAGAACAAGACAAAATACAAATAAATAATATTATCAGAATATTCAGCCTGAAGAGAAGTGAAAAGCTGTTCTAGCTGTATCTTCAAGGGAATGGCCTTGAAAAGTTTTATTACCAGGTAAGAGTTTATGCAGAGATACAGAAGACATTACCAGAAAGGTGCTTCATTCAAACCATGGTGAGGATGATGGCACTAATGCCACCTATACTGATATTTTCTACAACCTTTCCGCATCCCACCCCTATCCTGTTGTTATCTTTCAGTCTTCAGAAGATTGGGACAATATAGTATTTTTTCTTTTGGTTTGCATAAAAATCACCTGCAAAAAATGCTAAAATGCAGATTCTATGGCAACACTCTTGGGAATTCTGATTCAGTAGGTCTGGGGGAGGGTCAGAATTTGAATTTTTGGAAGTAATCCCCCTCCGTGGCCACCATGATTCTAACACATGGGATACAAACGCTTTGAGAAACATGGTATCAACAAACCATTGAACTATATACTTACTGGTATTTTTGTTGCAAAAATGAAAAAAGTGAAATTAACCTAATTTTCAAATTTTTCATTTCTTTGTTTTTATTTTAATGAAACTTTGACATATTTTTGTTTTCTGGTTTTGCTAGCTTCATTAAATAAATTGATGTTTTTTAAAAGATATTTTTGTGATGTAAACTATTCATAAAGCAAAAGAATTTTCTGTTACCTAAGAGTCTAAAAGATTCGGTAGGCAAAATAATCTAACTCTGAGGTCTTGTTTGTTTGTTTGAAATAACTTCTTAAAGAGCTTATTATTCAGTATCTGCAGTGGTTATTGATCTAACAAAAATTGCAAATTGAGTTAAGAGATGGAAGAATAGCCAAGGTTGGCTAGAACATACCATACACAATGCAAGTCTAGTGGAATATAGAACTAAAAAATTCATATAGGACTGGATCATGGAGGATCCATGTTATTGATCCATAGGTATGGAATAAACAGCTTACAAAGCATTTACATGTATATTATATCATTTTATGTTTATAATAGCACTGTGAAATCAGTATTATCTCCATCCTTCTTTTATAAAGGAGGAGAGCAAAGATTGAGATCTAGAAGCTGGGTGCTGATAAGGAAACCAGACCCAAGTAAGAGTCAGGGAGAAAAAACAGCTGGAGGGACCAAATGAGATGTTAGAGCAGATCATACACGATGCTTATCAGATCAGAGCTTTGCAGGGCCTATATGATAGCAATCCCTCTGGGTGTTCAGTACTGCTAGCCTCATACTGGTTTTGCCATGTCAGCAAAAGCATTTAGCAAAAACATCTTTTGCTTTATAATAAACCTACTTCTGACCCTGAGTAAGTATGTAAATTCTAACAGAAGTTTCAAGAAGTAGTAGCTAAAATATTGACTGACAGAGTGAAAAATTCATAAAGTGGTCAGAAAATTATGCACCTTAAGATATGCCAGTAAGGAAGTCATGACTGCTCCTATAGGGATTGTTCGTTCTTCCTTCCTTCCTTTCTTCCTTTCTTTCTTCCTTCCTTCCTTCCTTCCTTTCTTCCTTCCTTCCTTCCTTCCTTCCTTCCTTCCTTCCTTCCT
Organism: Indri indri; assembly: GCA_004363605.1. Lineage (NCBI taxonomy): Eukaryota > Metazoa > Chordata > Mammalia > Primates > Indriidae > Indri > Indri indri. The sequence goes on from RJWJ010002719.1 coordinate 41,918, forward strand.
TCCTTCCTTCCTTCCTTCCTTTCTTCCTTCCTTCCTTCCTTTCTTCCTTTCTTCCTTCCTTCCTTCCTTCCTTCCTTCCTTCCTTCCTTCCTTCCTTCCTTTTTCTTTCTTTCTTTCTTTCTTTCTTTCTTTCTTTCTTTCTTTCTTTGTCTTTTTCTTCCTTCCTTCCTTCCTTCCTTCCTTCCTTCCTTCCTTCCTTCCTTCCTTTTTCTTTCTTTTCTTTCTTTCTTTCTTTCTTTCTTTCTTTCTTTCTTTCTTTCTTTCTTTCTTTCTTTCTTTCTTTCTTTCTTTCTTTCTTTCTTTCTTTTCTTTCTTTCTTTCTCTTTTTCTTTCTTCCTTCCTTCCTTCCTTCCTACCTTCCTTCCTTCCTTCCTTCCTTTTTTTTATGTTAGGGTCTCACTCTGTCCCCCAGGCTAGAGTGCAGTGGTGTCACAGCTCACTGCAATCTCAAACTCCTGGGCTCAAGGGATCCTCCTGCCTCAGCCTCCTAAGTAGCTGGGACTATAGGCATGTGCCATCATGTCCAGCTAATTTTTCTATTTTTTGTAGAGATAGAGACTTGCTCTTGCTCAGGCTGCTCTTGAACTCCTGGCCTCAATTGATTCTCCTGCCTCGTCCTCCGAAAGTTCCAGGATTATAGGTGCGAGTCAACATTCCCGGCCTGGGATTGGTTCTTTCACACGGTACCCAGTGTCACTGGTAGAGACTGTGTATTGCATAAGAGTACAGCAGAGTGATGTCAGCAGATGGCTGACTACAGATACCGAGCAGTCACCACCCCTGTCCCCCAGAAGAAAGGACCAAGGCAATGAATAAACAGATTTGACTGGACTGTCAAAGGGAGAGTGCTGGAGTGCAGTGGAGGAGTGGAGAGGCACCTGTAGTGATCCGAAGTCCAGGAGGGCAGCATGGAGGCACTCAGGCTCTGCAGCCCCATCTCCCCCACCCCTGGACTGAATCTGCCTGAAGTCAGGAGGGACATTTTATTGTGGGGAAAAGGTGAGCAGAAGATCCCCATCAGCCCCCAGTGCAGACACCTGCAGTCCTTACAACAGGAGAATCCCACAGATTTCGAAAGCCCTGAGTCCGGTTTGGAGAGCTGCCAGGAATTCACACAGCTGCATTGCCCTGGATTAGGAGCACAAAGTTACAGCGAGATATGAAGAATAAGCTCTAGTGTTCTGTATCACTGTAGAATGATAAGAATTAACAATAATATATTATATAGTTTCAAATAGTTAGAAGCAAGATATTGAATGCTCCCAACACAAAGAAATGATAAATGTTTGAGATAACAAATTACTCTGATCTACTCACCATACATTTTACGTATTGAAACATCACTATGAACCCCATGAATAAGTGCAATTATTACTTGTCAATTTTAAAAAATAAATAAATAATAAAGTTAAAAAAGGAGTTATAATAAGTTATAAACAATATCTATGTCTATATAGATATACAGATATATTCCTTTTGATGTACAAGTGAAGTTGTAGAAATTTAAGTAGGAAAATGGTTTGATTTGTTCTGGAATTCTCAATAAATTTTCTAGTAATTTGTCAAATGCCTCTATGTTTGAAAGGTAAAACATCTCCTCACCTACTCAACTTCTGTAGACTAAATTTTGTACCCCTAAAATTGACACGTTGAAGCTCTAATCCCAAATGTGATTGTATTTTGAGATGGGGCTTTTGGGGGATAGTTAGAGTTGGATGAGGTTATGAAAGTGGGGCCCTCGTTACGAAATTAGCGCCTTTGTAAGAAGAGGCAGCAGACAGCTTGCTTTTTCTCTCTCTCTGCCATGAGAGAATGCAGCAAGAAGGAGGCTGTCTGCAAGCCATAAAGAGAGCCCTCAATGGGAAGTGAACCCTGCATGACCACGATTTGGGATTTTCTAGCCTCAAGAACTGTGAGAAAATAAATTTCTATTAATTAAGCCACTGAGTTTATGGCAATTTGTTGTGGCAGCCTGAGCAGACTAAGACACCTGCCATATAGTTAATTTTTGAAATGAAATGTGCAAAGATAGCTGAGCATAATAAAAGTACCATGTGAGACATAAATGTTGCAGTTAAAAAAAATTAAAGTCACTTACTTACCCACTCTGCTGTGGAACTTCCAGCTTGGATTTTATATTTTTAATGATGCATCAGTCTTCAGGGTGACTTTTTGAATGTGTACTGTCCCATATTCTATGCCAGTACAAACTTCATTTCCTTTAAAAAATATACGTTTACTTTTATTCATTTATTCAGTCAATTACTCAGCTAATCATTTATTTATTTATTCATTTATTTTGGAGCATAAAAGGTAAAGAAGTCATTATCAGGGACTGGCAGTCTAATGCATATTCACATATAGCTAGAAACAAGACACCTCAGAATATACGTAGAGTATATACTGGGAACTATGCATCGCAGAAGGGAGAGACCTTCCTTCAGGCTGGAGTGAAGAAATCTGTGTTTGAGCTGGATCTTGGTGTCTAAACAGAATTTCAACAAGTGGAGAAGAAGAAAAGGGCAATTCAGAGATGAAGTAACTAAATTCAAGCCTAAGGAAGAAAATTCTGTGTTCTTTAAAGACAATTTATGGTAGCATGTTTTTATTAGTTTAGAGTATATGCAGGGAAGCTGAAAAACTTTTAAATTTTAGAAACTTTAAAAAAACCTTAAAGGGTAAAATCACGGGCTGTTTTCCAGGTTTTGTTCTGCAGATAAAGGAGAAGAATTAAAGGATTTTGACGGCCTTTTATCAAGTAGTGGCAAGAATAACAATTTAAATAGGCAGTTGAGTTCCAGATCTGCTTTCAAAATGGTGCTGCTAGTTCATTGTTCCTTAGGTGGTTGAATCAGCAATATTGAAAACGAGTCATCAGGCTGTGATCATCATCTTCATGATGGTGAAATGAAAGTAGATAAAATGACCAAGGGAGAGAACATGTAGAAAGAGAAGACTAGAGAACTGATACCAAAACCATGTGTGCATAAGGGAAAAGGAAATGAGGAAGTATTAAAAGAAAAAGAATCATAGAAAGTCAGGATGCTAAAGAAAGGGAATTTCAAAAAGAGGGATTTTAGTCCTGCCCTGCATTATATTTTATGTGTCTTGTGCTTAATCAGTTTTTCTTTTCAAGTAAAAATATGTTTCTAGATTGTTAGGTCAAGGGTTATTATGTTCAATACCATGCCTAATGTATGAGATAGAGTAATAACTTGAACGTTTATGGCCTTCACCCTAAAGAATCTTGAAATTCACTTTGAATTTTAAAGCTTTGAGAGAAGTTAAAACATATCTCATTTATTTAAAAAGTTATTTTTCAAGTACATAAGTTGTGAAAAGCATCATGTTGCATATTTAAAGGGTGAGGAGGTATTTAAAGGTTGGTAGGGCTTGCCTGTTACCCACATTGTTAGAAAAGTTTTATTCTCCTTACCATCAACTTTAATATCTTCTTCTCTAGAAAGGAAAAAAATCTGATTTCATTCCCATCAAGTATGCTAGATAGATTATTTGAAAAATTTTTTATTGGTGATTTCCTAATTTAGGAACTTTAGATTTAAGGTTGCTAGTTAAAATCTTAATTCATATTTTTAAAAAACCACAGAAATGGTGAGAATACAGGGAAATTTGAACCTTGTACATTCTTACTATTGGTTGGAATTTAAAATGGTGCAGCCACTGTGGAAAATAGTATGGAAGTTCCTCAAATAATTAAAAGTAGGATTACCGTATGTTCTAGCAATTGCCTACTCAAAAGAATTGAAAGTAGCATCTCAAAGAAATGTTTGTACACCCATGTTCATAGCTACATTATTCACAATAGCCAAATGCAGGAAGTAACCCAAGCGTCCACTCATGGATGAATAAACAAAATGTGGTATATACATACAATAGAATATTATTCAGCCTTAAAAAGGAAGGAAATTCTGACATATGGTATAACATGGGTGAATTTTAAGGCCATTATGCTAAGTGAAATAAGCCAGTCCCCCAAAAGACAAATACTATATTATTTCACTTATATGAAGTACCTAGAATAGTCAAATTCATAGAGCCAGAATACAGAATGTTTGTTGCCAGAAATTGGTGGGAGGGGAGAACAGGGAATTGTTGTTTAATGGGTATAGAGTTTCAGGTTTACAAGATGAAAACAGTTCTGGAGATTGGCTGCACAACAATGTGAATGTACTTAACACTACTAAACTGTACACTTAAAAATTATTAAGTTGGTGAATTTTATGTTATCTATATTTTACCAAAAATTTCAAAACAAGTAGAAAAATCCTTAATTCAATTATTCTTATATACAGTATAATCCTATTTATTGTTGCTTTTCCATATACCTTTTGAACAACGTATCCCAATATGTGGAAAACCCATTTATGTCTCATAGCTTTGGTTGTATGTATGATATATATATGGATTCAAAACTGAAAGAATAGAAACTGGGCATGAAAGAAAGATAAAATGAATTAGTGCTTATATCTCAACTGCTAATAATGTGCCTAACTATTCAAAATGGAAACTTTTTAGAATGCTGTAATTTGGGTTTCCTGATAAAGAGCCTATTTTTGACTTGAAATGAAGAATAATTAATTCTACTATAGGCTTTAGTAGTGACGATAATACAGGGACCTGATTATACTTTATAATGATATCAGGTAAGGTAATTTTTAAACGATTTATTGGATCTATGAAGGGATCATTGTATGACCTGCATTTTAAAAAATCTACTCTCCAAAGAATTATCTGTGCTTAGGCTGTGATTATTAGGTTAAGTTACATGTTTGAAGTTGATGAATCCCTTTCTTGGGGTGATTGTCACAATTCTTCTTGTTTACAATTAATCCCTTCTGTAATCTGGCGCTGAGTTATTTTTATGTGAAATCTGAGAATCTGTGGAATATTCATTTCCCGCAAATAGATACATAATGGTGGGCAATAGTCGTGCCATTATCTATGGATTAATTCAAATTTGATAGAATTATCTCTCTCCAGAGGTAGATTATGAAAGACTTTTAAAGGAACAGATTTCCATACTAACTTTGAACTTAATCAGCTATTTCATAATTATTCCAGGACTGCTACAAGGAATCCCATGGCTTATTATTATTCACAGCAGCAAGAAAATAATGTATGCAACCTTTCTTCATTTTAGGAGGTGGCAAAAGGTCTCAGAGATTACCCTTCACACACTAATATTTCAGAAATCTATTATTTTGGTATAGTGGTAAAAAGAAAAGTAACTTTCAAGATTCTTCAGTATTATTCTCTTTCCTTATTCTCAAAAGCATCTCTCACGTGACTAAAATTCTTTTAGTGCCCCCACAGTTATTGGAAGAGCTTTCATTCATAATGTTTCACTAGGGAAAATGTTGAGTTTTTGTCATTTGAGATGGAAGTACAAAATAAAGAATTTACCCTTTTAACTGCATTGGTTTGTCTGTTCGATGGCAGCTAACAAACTGGACTCCAGAAGGATTTTTGAGGACACCACTGGCTAGTCACAGCAATCATACAGGACCATATTTCCCGGTTTGTTTTTTCTCATCTTGATTTTTTTTGTCTATTTTCTAATAATTTACATATTGAAAATAATATGTTTTAAGAATTAAACTTTTCTTACAGCTTGTATATATTCCCCCAGTGTTTCTGTCAAATTACATGTTGCATTGTTACCTAAAGGAGGTAAAATATTTAATTTCATAAGCATGTATGACTTCAATTAGAAATATTTTCAAGTCTTTACTCCTGAAGTGTGCTATGGTCTGTCTGTGCCTCCACAAAATTCTTATGTTGAAACTAAATTGCCAAGGTGATAGTAGTAAGAGGTGGGCCTTCAAGGAAGTGATGAAGTCCTGAGGGCTCCTCTTTCCTCAGTGAGATTAACGCCTCATAAAAAAGGATTCGACCTGCATTCGCCCACTTCTGCCCTTCCCTGTTTCCATTTGAGGATGCTACTGAGAGAAAACACCATGGATGGAACAAGCCCTGATCAGACACCAAACCTGCTGGTGCCTTGATCTTGAACTTCCCAGCCTACAAAACTGTAAGGAATAAATTTATGTTCTTTGTAAATTACCCAGTAGTAAGTATTCTTTATGGCAGCTAAAATGGACTAAGCAAAGGTGGTTACCTAACTCATGAAGACATGGGAAGATATTTTTTGTTTTCATTGTGTACTACAAGATCCTTATAGATCCTTCCTCTCAATTCCATAAGCTTATGGAAGTCAAGGATTGTCTTTCCCTGTCACATGTATTTTATAAAAGCTCCACCAGTTATTCTGATATACAACCTGATTTAAGAACCACTGTGCTAGGAATGTATGCCAGCAATGCTCCTATGAGGAGGAGAGCACGTGGGTGGTGCTTGTCCAGTAGCAGGGTTCCTGTGCATTCACAGCCGGCAGTGCTAATTGGCTGTGGGTTTCTTCACGTTAGTCTTCAGCATTTATCTCTAGGACGTTGCCACATTGGCGCAGAAGTTGAAACCTGTTTGTTATCCTTGGCCTGAAGTGTCTTCTATCTTTATACGGTGATTATAATTTATGAATTTTCTCAGGCAAATCTATTCTGAGTATTGCTATAAAGTAGTATCAAGTAACACCACGGTATTTCAAAAAGTTCATTTTTTAATTAATGGAAATCATTGAAATCAATACATTTTTTTCCTCTCCTGAAATAGTTTTCTTTTCATTGTCATTAATTCAGGCTGACATCCAGAAAATACTCTGTGAGTCAAATTTGATATTTCTTTTAGTCTCTCAATATAACCTAGTGATTAAGCACACAAACTGTCATCACTGTGTCTGAATCCAAGTCCTAGCTCTTTCACTTACTCTGTTACCTTAAGAAGATTACAGAAACTGTTGCCTCAGTTTCCCCATTAGTAAACAAGTATAGAAGAACTGTGAAAAATAAATGCATGAGAAGCAATTAATACTATACTGGTGGATGGGAGACATTCAGTCATTGTGGATTCATAGTAGAATTTACATAGCTATTATTCATGGAACTTACAAGTGTTATTTTATATTGCCTTTCCTCAAAGTGTCCTTTTATGGCAGTAGAAACTTTAGAAATTTCTTGCCTATTTTAGACATAGTCTTTCAAGCATTTTGGGAGTCATTTGTCACTTGTTTAAATATATGTGCAGCTACATCTATAAAAAGATGAATATTATTTGCTTCTAAAACCTTGACTATCTCTGAATGATTTTACTTTTATTCATCCATCTGTTCTTTATCCATCCATCCATTTAATAAATATTTAATGAGTGCTTTCCACAGACCCTGCACTGGTGAAATAAAGATAAACAAGACACGTTATCTGCCTTTGATGATCTCCCATTTTATTATAGGACCAGAGAGAGACAGACAAGTAAACAAGCAATTTCAACGCAGGAATACCCCGGAGATATTGTGAATTCAGTTCCAGACCACAACAACAAAGCAAATATCACAATAAAAATTGTCACACAAATTTTTTGGTATCCCAGTGCATATAAAAGCAATATTTCCACTGTACTGTATGTAGTCTGTTAAGTATATGATAGTATTATGTCTAAAAAATGCACATACCTTAATTAAAAACTACTTTCTTGCTAACATTCTTGTTCGAATGCTAACAATCATCTGAGCTTTCAGTGAGTCGTAATCTTTTTCCTAGTAGAGGGTCTTGTATCAGTGTTGATGGCTACTGACTAATCAGGGCGGTGGTTGTTAAAGATTGGGATGGTGGTGGCAATTTCTAAAAATAAGACAACAATGAAGTTGGTTGCATCGATCGACTCTTTCACTAAAATGTTCTCTGTAGCATGTGGTGTTTTTGATAGCATTTTGTCCACAGTTGAATTTCTGTCAAAACTGAAGTCAATCCTCTCAAACCTTGTCACTGCTTTATCAACTAAGTTTATGTAATAGTCTATATCCTTTGTCGTCATTTCAACATTGTTCACAGCATCTTCACCAGGAGTAAGTATTAACAGATTCCCTCTCAAGAAACCATTTTCTTTGCTCATCCATGAGAAGCAATTTTTCATCCATTCATGTTTTGTCATGAGATTACAGCAATTCAGTTGCATCTTCGGGCTCTACTTCTAATTCTAGTTCTCTTGCTATTTCTACTACATACACAATTACTCCCTCTACTAAAGTCTTGAATCCCTCAAAGTCATTCATGAGGGTTAGAATAAACTTCTTCCAAGCTCCTGTTAATGTTGATTTTTCTGACCTCCTTCCATTTATCAAAAATGCCCTTAACCGCATCTAAAATGGTGAAGACTTTCCAGAAGATTTTCAATTTACTTTATCCAGATCCATCAGAGGAGAGGAATCACTATCTGTGGCAGTTATAGCCTTATGAAATGTTATTACTTAAATAATAAGATTTGAAAGTCAAAATTACTTCTTGATTCATGGGCTGAAGAGTGGAGGCTATGTTATCAGGGCCTGAAAACAACATTAATCTCCTTGTACATCTTCATCAGAGCTCTTGGGTGACCAAGTTGATTGTCAATGATCAGTAATGTTTTAAAAGGAATCTTTTTTTCCTGAGCAGTAGGTCTCAACAGTGAGCTTAAAATATTCAGTAAACTATGTGCTGTCATCCAGGCTTTGTTGTTTTATTTACAGAGCACAGGCAGAGTAGATTTAGCATAATTTTTAAAGGTCCAAGAATTTTTGGAATGGTAGATCAGCATTGGCTTTAACTTAAAGTCACCGGATGCATTAGCCTTTAAGAATAGAGTTGGCTTGTCTTTTGAAGGTTTGAAACCAAACATTGGCTTCTTCCCTCTAGCTATGAAAGTCCTACATGGCAAATTCTTCCAACAGAAGGCTGTTTTATCTACACAGAAAATATGTTGTTTAATGTAGCCACCTTTATCAACTATCTTAGCTAGATCTTCTGCAAAACTTGCTGCTACAGCTTCCACATAAGCACTTGTTACTTCATCTTACACTTTATGTGTTATGGAGATAACTTCTTTAAACCTCATGAGCCGAACTCTGTTAGCTTGAAATTTTTCTTCTGTAGCTTCCTCACCTCTCTCAGCCTTCAGAGAATTGAAGTGAGTTAGGGCTTTGCTCTGGGTTAGGCTTTGGCTTAAAGCAGTATTGTGGTTGTTTTGTTATTCTATCCAGACCATTAAAACTTTCCCTGTGTCAGCAATAAGGCTGTTTCACTTTCTTATCATTTGTGTACACACTTTTAATTTTCTTTAAGAACTTTCTCTTCACATTTACAACTTGGCTAACTGGTGCAAGAGGCATAGCTTTTAGTCTATCTTGGCTTTCAACATGCTAAGCTTAATCATTTCTAGCTTTTGATTTAAAGAGAGAGACATATAACTTTTTTTTGACTTGAACACTTACAGGCCATTGTAGGGTTAGTAACTGACATAATTTCTATATTGTTGTCTCAGGGAATAGGGAGGTCCAAGGAGAGGGTGGGAGATGGGGAAAGGCTGGGTCACTGGAGCAGTCAGAACACACACATTTATCAGTTAAGTTCGATGTCTTATATGGGCATGGTTCATGCTTCCCCAAAACAATTACAATAGTAACAGCAAAGCTTGATGACCACAGATCACCATTATATATATTATAATAAGGAAAATATTTGAAATATTGCAAGAATTAGCAAAACGTGACACAGAGATATGGAGTGAGCACATGCTCTTGGAAAAATGGTACTGTCGACTACTTCGACACAAGGTTACTGCACATCTTCAATTTGTGAAAAATGCAGTATCTGGGAAGTGCAATGAAGCAAAATGCAATAAAATGAGGTGTGCCTGCACTGAGAGTGAAGTGCTGTGGTGTGACTGTGTTTGGGGTGTTACAGGAAGGAGCCCAAGGGACTAATTTCAGTGCTCGGAGGGTCAGAGAAGGCATCCAGTTTTTATATGATTGATCGATGTTTTAAAAAGGCATTGTTTTTTAGTTGACCACAGCCAAAAAATTACCTTAGAGAAATGCACCTATAGCTTAATAGAAAACATGTAAGGGCAAACCTGGCTTCTTTCAAAGCTGGAAGACAGAAACTTCTTGTTTAATCTCATGGCTATTTTACTTTAGGGAGCAGAACACACTGAGTATGGCTATTTTGCTGCATCTCAGTTCTGTTTAGAAAAGAGTGTTGGTGTATTTTATATGGCTGAGTTGAATAAACTCTGGTACTTACCAATGTAATTTACTGCATGTAAAGCTGGCCTGTCCCCAGGATCACAGAAGAAACACACTTTCAGCACAAAACACATAAAAAGCTGACAAATTTAGTCAAAGCATTAATAAGTATTTTTAAGTCTTACAAATCCTAGGTTACTTTATGGTATGGCCATATGAATCCTTTCTGTTTTTTCAGATCTTTTATTTTCATCAAGTAAAATGGGTCATTAGTTATATAGAATCTTTATAGTTTTAAATTTAAAAAGCTGTGTGTTTTTATAACACTAGTTTGCTTGCTAATGCAAAATATTAAGATACTTCTGCTCTAATTTTTCTTTTATTCAATGTTCCTAGAAATGAGGAATCATATTATCTTATCGCTGGGAATTTACAGGATTCTTAAATCCAATTTAAAAGAAAGAGAGAAAGAACAAAAACACTGCAAATCTGCTGAAAATTTTTGCTCCTGGAACATTCAACCTTGGCATTAATTTAGTACCAACCTGGACATTACCACAGGCACGTACATACCCTAACTGCATGGATTAATGGTGACAAGTCTTGCCAGTTTCAATCATAATTGTTGGTTCTATTTTTTTAACCCTTTTAAAGAAGTGTTCTTGGACCACTTAAGTGATAAGGGACTAAGCAACACAGTCATTTCTTATGCTATGAACCAGAAAGACAAGACCAAACGTGCTTTGGAAATGTAATCATTATAACACACAAACATGGCAGCATGGATAGAAGGAGCCATTTTGCATGAGATAGTAAAAATTCCTTCATTATTTTTGAGGACCACCAATAAAACCTTCAGAAGAAAGCCTTTTCTAAATCCTCCATGATTGTAACTCAGTCTTGATGAAACAAAATGTGAAAGCAGAAGGCGAAGTGCTCCATCTAGAGTACAAAGGAACAAAGTTTAAAAAGACTGAGAAGGAACTTTTAGGAAATGGCTCTCTCAAAATTACCCTTCATGTGAGAAATGGATAGTACAAGAGGAAACAGTATTTTCATTGCTTGCAAACAGAAATTGCTTCTCAACTTGTTCTGTTTCTCAGATTTATCAACCTAATCATAACATGGAGATAATTCAGCTAATCTGTTGGATGGATTAAAGAAATTATATAGGTCCTTTGAAAATTTTAAAATTATGAATGTGCCATTGGTTTCTTAATTATGGCTTAACACAATATGTTTAAAAAATTCTTTATCTTCCATTATTCATGTAGTTTGATTCAATTTCAAATAATGAATATAGTAGCGCCTGCCATATTTGTCTCCCAGAAGGCCAAGCTCATAAGAAAGTGTTCGTATTTTGTTGATATTGATATTCATTTTTGTTTCCTTCCCAGGAAATAATCAGAGAATTGTAATTTATCACAAAGCTAATGAAGTCAAGCCTCAGGGCTTTTCACTCACATAGAGTGACTTATAGTGACCACAGATGTTTATAAAATCTTGCTAAATCAAAGTTTAGTTGAGGATACGTTTTGATTGGCTTTTGTGGTATAGATTTCGGTGGTTCATGGTTTCTTTTGTTTGTAATTAAGTTAATGTTAGCTGTGCTAGTATAAGAATAACTTCTAGTAATAGTCCTTTCCTCCAATATGCAGCAGAACCTACCCTGCAGCAGAAGTATCTGGGGAATAGAGGATGTTAATTTTAGGTGTCAATTTGACTAGATTAAGGATTACTGAGAAAACTGGTAAAGGATTATTTTTGGGTGCCAGAGGAGATTGGCATGTGAGTCAATGGACTGAGAGGGGAAATGTACCCTTGATGTGGGCAGACATCATCCAATCAGCTTAGGGCCTGGGCAGAACAAAGAGAATTTTCTGCTCTTTCTTGGAGAAGGGATGCACTCTTCTTCTTCTGTCCTTGAATATCGGAACTCAAGGTTTTCTGGTTTTTGGACTCCAGGACTCACAGTAGTGGCCTTTCATGTTCTCAGGCCTTTGGCCTCAGACTTGGAGTTACAGTATCAGCTGCTCAGGTTCTGAGGCCTTGGGACTTGGGCTGAACTGTCTACTGGCATCCCGGGGTCTCGGCTCACAGATGGCCTATCCTGGGACTTCTCAGCCTCCATAATTGCGTGAGCTAATTCCCTGGATAAATCACCTCTCATAAGTCTCTCTACACTTCCTATCAGTTCTGTCTCTCTGGAGAACCATGATGAATACAGAGGAGAAACAAGATGTAAAATGAGCTGAAGCAGAAGCAGAAGATTGGCTGCAGGAAATTTTTCTAAACTCTACAGCATATATATATATATATATATATATATATATATATGCCATATATTAGAATTTGTCTCAAATTTGATAACAATCACAAAAGTTGACATTGAGACAACTAAAAACAAGTTTGAATCTGAAAGAAACATTTCTAAATGATCAATAATAAAAATTTAGAGGAGGAGCCAAGATGGCAGATGAGAAAAGCTGCCAGTCAGAGTGTCTCTGCAAAAAAGAAAGATTTTAGAAGAAAGTGAAAAAAATAAACTAGCAGAAAAACACAGATCGGGTGAGGGTCAGAAGGAAGGGTGCCTGAAACTACAGGAGACTCCATGGGAAGACGTGGAGGAGAACTGAAAGAAGAAATGTCCCCGAGAGGCTTGGTGACCAGTGACAAGGGTAGGGGGAGTGGTTAACTTTCCCCTCCCTTGCATCTCGGACTGTTGGTGGGCTCCTGAGCGGTTGGAGAGACCTGCCGACACCAGCCCAGAGACGGCTGCTGCCAGTGAGCAGTGAGCCTCTTGCAGACAGAGCACCAGGTTCCCAGCTCCCTCGGGACACCTCCCTGCACGCAGACCGGAGCCTATAGGCAGACGCCATATTGCTCCATTCTCTCCTTCCCTTTCCCTACTTGTGGGTGCCCAGAGAGTCAATTTAGCTATCACACAGAGGCATCTCTAAGGAACAGGACCTTTCCTTTTGGGGCCCTACAGCAGACTGAGGGGTATTCAGACTGTGAGCTCCCCGCCTGCCAGCCCTCCCAGGTGCTGCTTGCCTGGAGACTCCAGGAGAGCAGGACAAATCTCAAGGTGGAGTGAAATAGATCCAGCTTGGGCACCCTGTAGGTGATTCAAGACCAGCAACCCTCCCCGTGGCAGGGTCAGGGATTGATCTCCAGGGCCCAGGGGACAGGCCTGCTGACCAGCCCCATACACCCGGGTCACGATCACACTGCCCCAGGGCACAGAAGGGCGATCTGTGAAAGAGCCTACTGGGGAGTGTGTGCCTTCAGGGGTAGATCAGTGTGCCTGAGTGGCAACCCTCCTCCCAAAAGAGGGCTGTGCACCCAGCTCAGGCTGCGATCCTGGGTAGGGAACCACCCGGCCCACGTCACAGCCAGGGGAGATCCATCAGCCTGAGGTCCCACTTGCTGGCAGAGGCCTGGGAGAGGCCACGGAGAGGGGGAGGGTGGAAGGGAGCGAGACCTGCTCCAGAGTGTGGGTCTCAGACAGCCCACCCCGCAAGCCCAGACTTTCAGCTGAGTGGAGCCATTTCAGCCCCTCCTGGCAGCTTTGCCTAGAAGCAAAGAACAGACCTTTGACCCCTGCTAACAGCAGTTGTGGAGCCTGAGGGCAGGCTTACCCAACCCAGCCCCACCCAGCTCACTCCAGGTCCTGCCCCCACTGAAGTGGAGAATAAGGACACACCTGAAAGTCCCAGGGCCCCACCCACCACCCGAGGTACAAGAGGGCCTCTCCAGAGGAACAAGAGCTGGCTACAGGACCAAAAAACAGCACTGCAGCTCACTTCTCCCAGCAAGTGACACCTACTGACAGGGAGGTCATTCTGCACACCCTTTCACTGCATCTACTCATTCATCATAAAGGGTGCGGTCAAGTCTTACCCACAAACACCACCTACTGGCTCAGAGACTAAACAGGGCGTGTCATTATCCAAATGAAAATCTAAAGGCAAGAAGGAAAAACTGATGCAGATGGGAAGGAACCAGGGAAAGAACTCTGGAAGTATGAAAAATCAAACAGAAAGCACACCCCCAAAGAGGAACAACAGCTCCCGAGCAATTGACATTAACCAAACTCAGAACACTAAAAATGACAGAAGAAGAATTACAAACATGGATTGTAAGAGAACTCAGTGATATGCAAGAAAAAATGGATGAACAACACAAAGAAACCACAAAAAAAAAAAAATCCAGGATTTGGAAGAAAAATTCACTAAAGAAATTGAAATATTAAAGAAAAACTGAACCGATCTCCTGGAAATGAAGAACTTATTCAGGGAACTACAAAACACAGTGGAAAGCCTCAAGAACAAGGTAGATCAAACAGAAGAAAGAATCTCAGAGACTGAAGACAACTCCTTCCAATCAAATAAGTCAGTCACAGACATCGAGCAGAAAATTAAGAGAAAAGAAATAAGCCTACAAGAAATGTGGGATTGTGTGAAAAAACAAACCTGAGGGTGATAGGGATTCTGGAAGGTGAAGAAGAAAACACTCCAGGGCTGGATAAGCTATTTGAAGAATTAATAATGGAGAATTTCCGAGGCCTTGCTAAAAATCTAGATATACAGGTATAAGAAGCTCAACAGACTCCAGGGAGATTCAATGCAAATAGGAAGACACCACGTCATGCAGTGATCAGATTGACCAAAATATCCACTAAAGAGGGCCTTCTTCGAGCTGTAAGGTGAAAGAAACAAGTAACATACAAAGGAACGCCCATCAGAATAACTCCAGACTTCTTAACTGAAACCCTACAAGCAAGAAGAGCCTGGGCCCCATTCTCACTCTTCTGAAACAGAATAATGCCCAGCCTAGAATCTTGTACCGTGCAAAACTAAGTTTCATATATGAAGGAGAAATAAAGACATTCTCAGATAAGCAAAGACTGAGGGAATTCACCAATACAGGACCAGCTCTCCAAGAAGTACTCAAAACAGAATTATACAAGGACCAGCACAATAAACAATCACGAATGTAAAACCACTCAAAAGTTAAACATCAAAGTCTAGATTCCACAGTGGCTCAAGAGAGAAAACAAAGCAACAAAATTCAACCCAACAGAATGAACAGCAATTCACCCCACTTATCAGTTCTCTCAATAAATGTGAATGGCTTGAACTCCCCTCTCAAGAGACATAGGCTGGCTGAATGGATAAAAAAAAAAAGCAAGCCAAGCATCTGCTGTCTCCAGAAAATGCATCTAACTTGCAAGGATGCATTTAGACTCAAGGTAAAGGGGTGGAAATCAATATTTCAAGCAAATGGCAGCCAAAAGAAGGCTGATGTGGCAGTTTTGACCTCAGATAACTTAGTTTTTAAATCAACAAAAGTAATGAAAGACAAAGAGGGTCACTATATAACGGTGAAGGGTACAGTTCAACAAGAAGACATAACAATTCTAAATATGTATGCACCCAACTTAGGTGCACCCAGATTTATAAAGCAAACTCTACTTGATCAAAACAAATTGATAGACAGACAGCAACACCATAATAGTCGGAGACTTCAACACCCCACTGACAGCACAGGACAGATCCTCCAAACAGAAAATTAACAAAGAAATAATGCATTTAAACAGAACTCTAGAACAAATGGGCCTGACTGACATTTACAGGACATTCTACCCCAAAACCACTGAATATACATTCTTCTCATCAACTGATGGGACATTCTCTAAGATTGACCATATTATAGGACACAAACCATGTCTCAAAAAATTTAAAAAAATAGAAATCATACCATGCATCTTCTCAGATCACAGTGGAATAAAAACAGAAATCAACCCCAACAGAAACTCTCATCTCTACACAAAGTTATGGAAATTAAACAACCTTCTGCTGAACGATTCCTTCATAAATGAGGAAGTAAAGATGGAAATCAAAAGATTCTTTGAACTAAATGACAAAGGTGACACAAGTTATCAAAATCTGTGGGACACAGCCAAAGCATTCCTGAGAGGAAAGTTTATTTCCGTAAATGCCTATATCCAAAAGTCAAAAAGAGCACAAACAGACAACCTAATGAGTCAACTCAAAGAAATGGAAAAAGAAAAACAGACCGACGCAAAACCCAGCAGAAGAAGGGAAATTAATAAGATCAAATCAGAACTAAATGAAATTGACAACAGGGAAACTATACGGAAGGTTAACAAAACAAAAAGTTGGTTCTCTGAAAAAATAAACAAAATTGACACGCCTTTGGCTAAACTAATGAAAAACAGAAAAGAAAAATCTCTAATAAGCTCCATCAGGAACAAAAAAGGAGAAGTCACAACTGATGCCGAGGAGATTCAAGATATAATTTATGAATATTACAAAAATCTCTATGCACACAAACTGGAAAATGTGGAGGAAATGGACAAATTTTTAGAAACACACAGCCTCCCTAGGCTCAACCAGAAAGAAATAGAATTCCTGAGCAGACCAATATCAAGGACTGAAATAGCAATAAAAAACATTCCAAAAAAGAAAAGTCTCAGACTAGATGGTTTCACACCCGAATTTTACCACACCTACAAAGAAGAACTGGTGCCTATCCTGCAGAAATTATTCCATAATATCAAGAAGGATGGATTCCTCCCCAACATATTTTATGAAGCCAACATAATCCTGATACCAAAACCAGGAAAGCACGCAACAAAAAAGGAAAACTACAGACCAATATCCCTTATGAATATAGATGCAAAAATTCTCAAAAAATTTCTAGCTAACCGAATCCAGGTGCTTATTAAGAAAATAATCCATCATGACCAAATGGGCTTCATCCCAGAGATGCAAGGATGGTTCAACATATGCAAATCTATAAACATAATTCACCACATAAACAGAAGCAAAAACCAAAACCACATGATTCTCTCAATAGACACAGAAAAAGCATTTGACAAAATTCAATAACCTTTTATGATAAGAGTGCTCAACAAAATAGGCATAGATGGGGCTTACCTAAAAATGATACAAGCCATTTATGACAAATCCACAGCCAACATCATACTGAATGGGGAAAAATTGAAAGCATTCCCACTTAGAACTGGAACCAGACAAGGTTGCCCACTGTCTCCACTTCTATTCAACATAGTGCTGGAAGTCCTGGCCACAGCAATCAGGCAAGAGAGTTTAATTAAAGGCTTACAAATGGGAACAGAAGAGATGAAACTCTCACTATTTGCTGATGACATGATATTATATCTAGAAAACCCCATGGATTCAACCAAGAGGCTCCTAGAATTGATAAATGAATTCAGTAAAGTCTCAGGATATAAAATCAATACACACAAATCAGAGGATTTCATATACGCCACTAGCAGTCATACCAAGAACCAAATCAAAGACTCAATTCCCTTCACAACAGCAACAAAGAAAATAAAGTATCTAGGAATATATTTAACTAAGGAGGTAAAAGACCTCTACAGGGAGAACTATGAGACACTGAGGAAGGAAATAGCAGAGGACGTAAATAGGTGGAAAACCATACCATGCTCGTGGGTCAGCAGAATCAACATTGTTAAGATGTCTATACTACCCAAAGTGATCTACAGATTCAACGCAATCCCTATTAAAATACCAACATCATTCTTCACAGATGTAGAAAAACTAATTCTACGTTTCGTATGGAACCAGAGAAGACCCCACATAGCAAAAACAATTCTAGGCAATAAAAACAAAATGGGAGGTATCAACTTACCAGACTTCAAACTTTATTATAAGGCTGTAGTAATCAAAACAGCTTGGTACTGGCACAAAAATAGAGCCATTGACATAGAGTGGAACAGAACTGAGAACCCAGATATAAAACCATCCTCATATAGCCACCTAATCTTTGACAAAGCAGACAAAAACATACATTGGGGAAAAGAATCCTTATTCAATAAATGATGCTGGGTAAACTGGATAGCCACATGTAGAAGATTGAACCAGAATCCACACCTTTCACCTCTCACAAAAATCAACTCACGTTGGGTAACAAATTTAAACCTAAGGAGTGAAACTATTAGAATTCTAGAGGAAGATGTTGAAAATACTCTTCTAGACATTGGCCTAGGCAAAGAATTTATGAAGAATACCCCATAGGCAATCACAGCAACAACCAAAATAAATAAACGGGACCTGATCAAATGGAAAAGCTTCTGCACAGCCAAAGAAACTGTCACAAGAGCAAACAGACAACTTACAGAATGGAAGAAAATTTTTGCATGCTACAAATCCTATAAAGGGCTGATATCTAGAATCTACTTAGAACTCAGGAAAATCAACAAGAAAAAATCAAACAACCCTATCAAAAAGTGGGCAAAGGATGTGAACAGAAACTTTTCAAAAGAAGACAGAATAATGGCCAAAAAACATATGAAAAAATGCTCAATGTCTCTAATCATCAGGGAAATGCAAATCAAAACCACAATGAAATATCACTTATCTCCAGTGAGACTGGCCTTTACCAAAAAGTCCCAAAACAATAAATGTTGGCATGGATGTGGAGAGATAGGAACACTCATACACTGCTGGTGGGACTGCAAACTAGTGCAACCTCCGTGGAAAACAATATGGAGACACCTTAAAGAGATACAAGTAGAGCTACCATTTGATCCAGCAATCCCATTACTGGGCATCTACCCAATAGAACAAAAGTCACTCTATGAAAAAGACACCTGCACCCGAATGTTTACAGCAGCACAATTCACAATTGCAAAGATGTGGAAACAACCCAAGTGTCCATCAATACATGAGTGGATTAATAAAATGTGGTATATGTATACCATGGAGTACTATTCAGTGTTAAGAAACAATGGTGATATAGCACCTCTTGTATTCCCCTGGAAAGAGCTGGAACACATTCTACTAAGTGAAGTATCCCAAGAATGGAAAAACAAGCACCACATGTACTCACCATCGAACTGGTATTAACTGATCAATGCATGAGTGCACATATAAGAATAACATTTATTGGATGTCAGGCAGGGGGGAGGGGGGAGGAGGGGACGGGTATATGCATACACAAAGAGTGCGATGCGCACCATCCAGGGGATGGATACACTTGAAGCTCGGACTTGGGGGAGGGGGAGCAAGGGCGACATACGTAACCTAAACATCTGTACCCCTGTAATATGTAATATGCTGAAATAAAAAAAATAATACAAATTTAAATATCTATTACTCACGTTAGAGGAAAAACTAAATTAATGTATTAACAACTCATTGTTATATGAAGAGGTGATCAAAGAGCACGTAGCCAAAAAAATGGTAAGAAAGACAGGAAAGATTTATCAGGTCATTAATTAATAAAATGTTGTGGGGTATTTTTTGGAATGTCCATTTGTCAACTTTTAAAAATTGATATTTTGTTGTACTTTTTCTCATTCTAAATAATATTCATCTTTGTATCTAATTTTGTATTCTTTTTCTTAAAGAGGTCACCCAAGCCATTTGCCCCTGTCAATAATTCTTACAGTATGCAGAGATTCAATTTACCGTGAGTGGAATATCTTTGCTTCTAGCTTCCCTTTTTTACTGGAGCTCATTTTTAGCCATTTCATTCTTAATTTTATTCTCTTAGAAAGCTAGACCTCAAATTCCCCAGAAATCAATCTAATTATTTGTTAATAGATATATTAAGAAGAAAAGGCACAAAGACAATAGTCTTCCGAACTTGTTCACCCCAAATTTCCTCCTCTCTGTCAGTAAAGAACCAAGATTCCTTTTCTCTAAAACTGGTCCAGGATTTTCGGAAGACTGTTTCTCATAGGGCTATTCCTAATAACCAGAGATTCTGATTGAAAGCAGTTTAATACTAAAACCAAAAAGATTCCTAAACTTTCAGTTTTTATAGTCCTGAGTCATTTGTTATAAGTTGGTAAGTGCCTGTAGCATGGTCTGGACTTTGGAAATTTGGAAGTCTCAATTGCAAGAGGCTGCAAGACATTTTTTAAATATATGAAGTGACATTCAGAGAACAGAAATGGTAGTGACAGATTGAATTACTTTGTAGGAAAAAATGGATTGGGAAATGTTTAACTTAAAACCCTCTAAAATATTTTCCATAAACCGAAACCTTCTATGAGCTCTATTTCCTCTCTGTGCAGTAGCTGGGAATCGTGTTCAACTTGGAATCCTAGAAGGGCACAGTAAGTGCCATGTTTCATCAACATAAATAATTAACTGGAGAAGGATATGCAATATTCATAGCTGGAATTATTAAAGTAGACTGCAAAGGGGGAGACAATATCTAAAAAACTGAAGAAAAATGAATCATTAAGTTGACATTTAGCTTATGGCATTTTCTTTATTTATTTATGTAATTAACTTAAAAATGCCTACTCTTCTTGAGCCAATGACAAATGGTGGGTGTGCTAGGTTGTAGCACAATTGGACCACATTTGATGCATAGGTTGAAACTATAAAGGATTCAATGTTTTGGGTGCATTCTGGCAGGAAGTATCCATCACGAGTAGGAGAAGAGATAGCCCTTGTTTTGCTTTTTCATTTTAAACCCATTCAAATAATAAGGCAACTACTATCTGGGCAGTTGGAACAATTGTTCAATTTAGTGTCACAACCGGCAAATGTATTATGCTATTGGAGTTTTTCATTTTTGTGGGAAGGGATTATGGTGATGGGTTCTAGAAAACCTACTGAATAAATAAATATTTCCTGGCAGATGTTGCTTTTCTGTCCCCCATCCAATAGCAATTGCAAGGCGTAGAGCTTAGGGGTTGCTTGTAGTAATGTTAATTAACCTCATGAAGCTTCTTTTATGAATGTCAGTGAGGTGATAAACAACTACTATTTACGTGATGCAAAGTGGCTGAAAATGAGTCAAAAGAACAATTCTTCTGTGATATCATTTCTCTTGTCAGGCACTCAGCATCTATTCTTAGATGTTCTTACTTATGTGAGGAAAAGGAGGTATTTTTCGCCTCTTAAAACCTGTTTAGTAAGAGTCTCAGAGCTGTAGTCGTTCAGAAAGCAAAAGATGTGTTCCTTTTAAGTCCAGAAGCTTCATCAAGATTTCTGAGAAAATGAAAAGTGGTTTGATGTGAGATTAGACTAAACCCACTAGGTGTGGAATTTTAGTGCTAGTTAAACTGCTCATCTTGCTGATGAGGTGATTTTAGGGCAAGGTCTAAAAGATTGCACTGTTCAGTGTGTGGCCCCAAGTACAACGGTGTACAAATTAGCCATGTCCAATCACTCAGAAAACTTATCATCATCATTGAACTCTCTCATGTGACCTTTTCTGCCTTCTTTCCTTTTAGCTCAGAAAGTGGAATAGGCTTGAAGCATAGAAAGAGAAGCCTGGGGATCTGACACCAATTTCTTGAAAGGAAAAAAGGGAGATTTTTTAACAGGAAAAAATACTGTAGTTTAAAATCATATTTGCTGTGGCTATCAGCCAAATTTTAAACCATTTTAAAAAAATGGAATAGTTTAACTCTTCCAAAACCCCCAGACATTTGTATAGGAGCTATTTCTTTGTCATAATGCTTTTTTCCTCCTTGGTTTTTATGGATAAATGGTAATCACAGTAGAGTCTATAAACTTCAATTAAACATGACACTACATTTCAAATGGAATTTACAATGTAATATATACATGATGAGCAACCTTAGGGAATAATTTTGGCGTTATTGGAAATGGCATTAAGTTTTTAGGCATATGCAAGCTGTTTTATGCCTTGGGCCTATATTTTGTTGATAGTAGAGTAACACCTTAAGTATTGGAATCACCAGAGAATGAGTAAACTAGAGTAGAACTTATTGGTTAAGTTTTGACACTGTACTTTCAAAAAATATCTCACACCCTCAAGGTACCTCTAGAACTTTAAGATTATAATTTGACAATGAAATTAGGGGAAAAAATCTCTATATAATGACTAAGTTTACACAACTAAAGATTGAAGACATTTCAAGGCACCCAGATTCCAATCATAGCTAGTATTTATTTGCATAGTTGTTCATTCATCAAATATTCATTAAGCCCCCAATATGTTTCAGGCATTTGGTTAGGCATCTCGTAAAAGAATGGCTGTATTACTTTTTCTAAAGTTCTAGCCTATCATAACATTGCACTCAATTTGCAGAAATACTGTGTTAACTCAAAACAGAAAGTTCTCAGGGAGACTAGTAATGGTGAGAAAATAAGTAAGAATTTAACAGTACATTTCCAGTACCATTTGGAAGAAAAGGGATCTCTACTTTCAACACAAATATTCAGCCTACTTAGCTGGCAGTACAATAGTAACCACAAGTTAACATTTATTTAGTATAAGCTGTATGGTACCTGTGTTAGTGTAGCTAATCCTTAAAAAGTAGTCTTGCAGAGTTCCCATTCTCACTTTTTGAGTGAAGAAACTGAAGATAAAGAGGTTAATTAATTTGCTCAAGATCACAGAAATAAAATTTGGAGCCAGATTTTGAATCCAGATCTTTTTGACTAAAAGCCCTTGGCTTTCATACAATGGAAATATGTGCATGTATTTACTATAGCTTAAGGACATTAGCCATTAATCATCTTTTAACTTTTACTCCGTGTTTACTAAACATATTCTTCTAATTTACATAGAAATCCATTAAATAGTTTCCTTGCAGGAAGGGTATACCACTAACAATTTTGAATGGTTAATTCTTTTGGACATTGTACATTTTATAAATTGTCATCAAATAATTTTACATTGTGATTTATACTGCCTCCTCTTATGAATTTCATTAACATAAATTGTCATTTTCCATATAGGCATCACTTCTAAACACATTCACAAATTGACTTATTTGGTCTACAGAACCCAGGGCCAGATCCCAGACCAAAGAAAGTATTTTGGGCATCTAAGTAAAATATCTACCTTATTATCTTCTCAGAAATAATGCAGGAGCTTTATTTTTTCTTAATAATCTCAAACTCACAGAGAACTTTGAAGTGCAGTACAAAGACAGTTTTTACCTGAACCGTTTGAGGGTAAGTTGTCAAAATGATGTCTCATAAACACCAAATGCTTTTGTCTTTCTGCAAATTAGGTCATTCTCTTATATAGCATAACCTACAGCCCCATGATGAAAATCAGGAAAGTAACATTGCTACCATATAAGGCTGAAACCAAATTTACATTTCTTCACTTATCCCAGGAAAGTCCTTTACAGTAAAAGGCTCTAGTCCAGAATTATGCGTAGCATGTGTCTTTAGTCTTCATCATTGTAGATCAGTTCTATCTCTCCTTGATTTTTATGATCTTTAGTTTCTGAAATAACTATAGGCCTTGTTATTTTGTGGGATGTCTTTTAAATTTGGTTTGTCTTATATTTTCTCATGATTAGATTCAATTTTCCATATTTGAGAGAAATAACACACAAGTAATACTGTGCTTCTCTCGTTGCATTCTATCAGGTGGAATACGGTTTCTGTATGTCTCATGTTGGGTAATGTTAAATTTGGTGACTTTATTGTGGAGGTGTCTATCAGGATTCTCCTCCATGAAATTACCCTTTGTCTTAATTAATGACTGTTTCATGGGAAAGTATTTTGAGGATATATAAATACCCCTTTCTCATCAAACTTTCTACCCATCAATCTCTCTGTCATCTATTATTTGTTTATATTAGTATGGACTCATGCATTCTTAGTCAATGGATTACAATACTTATTATTTTTATGTACTTTGATGCTCAAATTGTCTAAGATTTGGTCAAGGGGAGCATCTTCAATCTAGCTGCTGTGTCCTTTAAATATGTCTCCATAATTTGTTGAGCACTTCATTTGTGGTACTGTAAACTGTTCCAGAGTCATCTAGTAATTTTTCTGCCACAGCCTGGAATCTATCCATTGCTCCAAGAAGCTCTGGTTTCAGTGCAGAATGGTATTTAGATCTGAACACTAGATGTGCTCATTACTATTGAGGTATCACTACTCCTAGGGCCTCTCTAGGGACATAATTAGGGTATACATTTATGTTAATATGTGTGATAATATTTTTGATCTGTCAACAGGGCAAAGGTACAATCATCAGTTATTCAATCAAATGCTAATGTAGGCGTTGTTGTGAAGATATTTTGTAGATGTGATTAAAGTCCACGATCAGTTGACTTTAAGTTAAACAGAATATTCTGGATAATATGGATTGGCCTGACTCAATCAGTTAAAAGACCTTAAACATGATACTAAGCCTTTCCGGAAGAAGTTCTGCTCATGGACAGCAGGTTCCCCCTATGTCTGAGAATTCTAGCCTGCTTCTTCTTATAATCTGTCTTACGGATTTCAGACTAGCCTGGTCAGACCCCATGATCACATGAGCCAGTTCATTTCAATAAGCCTCTTAATATTTGTCTCTTACAGATGTGTGCCATTTATCTATATTTGCTTCTATGCCTCTTTTTATATATTGAAAATTATAAGTTATATCAAAAATTGCAATTCCAATCCAACACCTAGTTCTCTCACTTTTCATTTTACAACTCTTTGATAGTGAAAAATATGATTTCTTTTATCCCTAATATAATTGCTTATGGGATCCATTCTCAAGAATGTATCTAATTTACCATCACTGCTGTCTACCTTTTCTCCCTAATGGGGCCGCCTGTCTAACTCACTCTGGCTGCGACAACCAGCACCAGGTTGCCCCACTGTGTGGATGCCTTCCTCAGCCCGCATGTGTATCACGCTGCCCTCTTTCTACACGGACAAGTTCCTCCCACCACCTCTTCTGACATCCCCGTGTGGGCCACTCTCCTGTGCTGAAAACTTCTTCATCCCACTCAGCCTGGGATACCCTGTTACAGACCATCCACCTTATCCAAACACTCTCCTCCTTCCTCACAGGCTCAGACACCCTGGACCCATTTCCCAAGCCCTATGTGGACACCCTTCCTACCCACATTCACATATACTGCTCTGGACCACTGCGATTCATTCCCACCCCACCCCACCTCTGCCACAGAGACACCCGTGCAGCCTCAGCAATTGCCTCTTAGACTGAATTGTTCAGGAAAGGAAGAGGAAGAAGATGAGCCACAGTAGACATTCTCTAGGTCAGTGGTTCTCAATCTGGAGCAATTTTACATCTGCCCCTGCCCCTGGGACATTTAGCAACTTGTGGAGACATTTTTGATTGTCACAACTAGGAGATGGCTCTTGGCATCCAGTGGGTAAAGGCCAGGGATGCTGCATGCACAGGAATACTTCCTACAACAAAGAATTATTGGCCCAAAAAGTCAGCAGTACCAAGGATGATAAACCCTCCTCTAGGCAGATGTCCTGAAAGCACTGAAAACTCTTGATTTTCAGATATTGTTTAGGCTCCTGGTTTTTTCCCAAATCACACTTCTGTGGAGGGTCATCTGTTTCCAGTGAGAATCAGCCCCCACACATTGACAGACTATTCAACCGTCTGTCAAATTAGACTTGGTTTCTTTGGAAAGAAAACAATTTAAAAGTTCATTTTATTAAATTAGCTATCCTCATGGATGGACAAGGAGCAGAGATTCAAAGTTTCATTTAGACGCGGGTGCTGGTAAGTCAGCAAGACTCCTACAAATTGCTTCCCTTAAGTATATTTAAATTTTTTCTATTGGTAACATTATAAATGGTCACATACAAAAGATGTTCTCTACTAACTCTGCATAATTGAATTCATGGGTGCTGGATCTAGAAGTGGCAAGATGATACAGATGCTGCACTGTGAAAGTGGGATGAGAAGAAGACACAGTGGTGTAAGCCAGTGGTCCTCAGAGTGTGTTCCATGGACCAGCAGGGTCAGCATCACTTGAAAAAATCAGCTTAAAAAAATCCCAACAACCAAGTTGCATCCCAGACCAACTAAATTAGAATTTCTGGTAGTAAGGCTCAGAAGTCTATATTTTAAAAAGCTTTCCAAGTGATTGTAAGGTTCATAAAAGGTTAAAAAAACCACTGGAGTAGGGAGTGCTAGTCTGAAAAACACCTTGGTTTTCAAATCTATGAAGTGGAAATAAATCGTATTTTCCCTGTTTATATTACAGAATTATCACAATTATTACAAGGCTATTGTCTATATGAGATAGCATAATGACTTTATGACACAATTTTAACTGTAGGCTCAATTATATTACAAAACATTTATGTTTTCTATCTCCTCCATCAGTCATTTCCCCTTACTATTCACCTGCTTAGCAAGTATAGGGTAGAAAAACCAAGTTTTGTGCCAAGAATAGAGGGCTCTAAATCTGTTCCTTACTAGTCACATGAAAATCCAGTTAAGCCCTCCAATCCCGTTTCTATGTCTTTAAAACGGTTTCCTGTTTGGAAAAAAAACCAACTTTTTCTCTTTGGTCAGATGGCAATAAAATATTAGTACACATATTTCTTATGATTTGGGGTCTGGAGTTACTGCATGAAAATTTTTAGCTTATCATGATTTATTTATCTTTGCAATATTTGTGCACTAAGCAATCAATACCCCCCAAATTTTAGAATACTATTTAAGGGAAAATTCAATGCATGTTGAATATCTGTTTGAGACCCTCCTTAATACAGTGAGTTACACATACTTTAGCTTTTTCACGAGTATTCCAAGGCCTCTGAGGTCTTTGCCAATTATGTCTAAATTCTCTGCAGGGTCCTGGAGGACCCAAGTTGTTGAAAGTCTTCTTCAGAATAACTAGAGTCATGATTCTTATACTAGGGAACAGGGGGTTGCTAAAAATTTAAAGCCTTCTGTGTCCCATTACAGACCTTTTGAATAAGAATTTCTGGAGGCTGGGCTGAGGTATCTGTAGACACAGTGAATTCCATGGGCTTCTATTGCATACGGATGTTCAAAATCAATGTGACACATGGTTGAGAGAATGATGGATTTTTGTCGTTTTTATTTTTAAAAATTCGCTATCTTGAGGTAATTGTAGATTTATGTGTAGTTTTGTAAATAGTAAAGACAGATCTCATCTACACTTCATACAGTTTCCCTCAATGGTAACATTGTGTTTAACAATGATGCAATCCCACAACCAAGAAATAGAAATTGTTGCAATCCATGTGCTTTATTCACACTTCACCAGTTTTTAAAATTTTTAAATTATTATAGGGTACATGTGATGATTTCACCAGTTTTTATTCACTCATTTGTGTGTGTGTGTGTGTGTGTGTGTGTATGTATATTTAGTTTAATTTATGACATGTGCATAGTCATGTGACTACCACCTTGGTCAAGATACAAAATAGCTCCCTCACTAGTATTCTCTGTGCTACTTTTTTACAACCACAGCTATCTTTCCTCCTCTTCCCTCCGAAACTACTAGCAACTGGTAATCTCTTCTCCAGCTCTATAGTTTTGTAATTTCAAGAATATTACATAAGTGGGAATCATATAGTATGTAACTTTTTTAAATTGGCTGTTTTTCACTCAGCATAATGCCACTGAGATCCATCCAAGTTGTTCTGTGTATCAATACTTTGTTCCTTTTCATTGCTAAACAGTATTCCATGGTATGGAAGTACAACAGTTTGTTTAACCATCGAAGGACATCTGGGTTGCTTCCAGTTGGGGTGGCTATAAATAATTATACTATAAACATTTCTGTACAGGTTTTGTGAGAAGGTAAATTTTCATTTTCCTGTGATAAATACCCAAGAGCACAATTACTGGGTCATATGGTAGGTACATGTTTATTTTTGTTAGAAACTTCCATACTCTTTTCCGGAGTGGCTATATCATTTTACATTCCCAATAATAATAAATGAGTGATCCAGTTTCTTCACATCCTCAAAAACATTTGGTATTACTATTATTTTTTATTTTAGCTATTCCAGTAGGTGTGTAATGATATCTCTTTGTTTTTAATTATTTCCCTAATGGCTAATGATATTGAGTATCTTTTAATGTGTTATTTGCCATCTATAGACCTCCTCAGTGAAATGCCTTATGTCTTTTCCTCATATTCTAATTGGATTACTGTTTGTTTTTTACTGTTGCATTTGAAAATACTTTATATATTCTAGATATTAGTCCTTTGCAAGATACACAGTTTGCAATATTATCTCCATTTCTGTAGCTTGTCTTCTTGCCCTCTTCACAGAGTCTATTGCCAAATCAAAGTTTTTCATTTTAATAAGGTATAATTTGTGATTTTTTCTCCTGTGGGTCATGATTTTGGCATTAAGTCTAAAAACATTTTGCCTCTTCCTAGCCTAGAAAGATTTTATTTTAAATACTTTTTGAGAGTTTTATAGTATTCCACTTTGCATTTGTCTTTGATCCATTTTGAGTTATTTTTTACCTATAGATGTCCAATTGTTTCAGCATCATTTGTTGAAGAAGCTATCCTTCCTTTATTAAATTGCTTTTGCACCTTTGTCAAAAATCAGTTGGGCATATTTCTATGTGCCTTTCCCTGGGTTTTATATTCTGTTCTATTGATGTTCTTATTGGCATTTAAGTCTGTGTCCATAAATCTGAAAATCTGTGTCCCTTCTCTAATACTACACTGTCTTGACTGTACCTGCATAACATCTTAAAACAATTAGACTAATTCATTCCACTTTATTCTGCTTTTTCAAAACTGTTTTAGCTGTTCTAGGCCTGGCTTCTTTCCAAATA
Source organism: Indri indri (assembly GCA_004363605.1). Lineage (NCBI taxonomy): Eukaryota > Metazoa > Chordata > Mammalia > Primates > Indriidae > Indri > Indri indri. Next base: position 70,620 of record RJWJ010002719.1, read on the forward strand.
CATATTAGAATAAGCTTTTCTATTTCTACAAAATCTTATTAGGATTTTGATAGAAATTATATTAATCCTGTGGATCCATTTGGGTAGCATTGAAATCTTTACAATGTTGAGCCTTCCAATCCATGAACATAGTATGTGTCTCCATTTTATTTAGATCTTCCTAGTTTTCCTTCATCTGCCTCTTGTAATTTTCAAGATACATGCATGTATATTGTTAGATTTTTGCTTAATTATTTTATTTTATTTTAAGCAATTGTAATTTGCATGGTGTTTTTAATTTCTATTTTCACATGTTCCTTTTTGGTATAGAGAAATGTGATTGATTTTTGTTTGTGTGTGTTGATCTTGTATTCTGTGACATTTCTAAACTCACTTATTAGTTTTTAGAGCTTTTCGTAGATCGGTTGAGATTTTCTACATAAATAACAATGCCATCTGCAAAAAGGGACAGTTTTATTCCTTCTGTTGTAATTTACATGTTTTTATTGCCTTTTATTGACTTATTTTGCTGGATAGAAATTGTGGCATTATGCTGAGTAAGAGTGGTAAGTGTGGACATTCTTATCTTGATTCCCAGTCTTAAGGGGAAAAGATTCAATCTTTCATACTTTCCATTAAGTTTGATGGTATCTGTTGGCTTTTTGTAGGTGCTCTTTATCAAGTTGAGAAAGTTCCTCTCTATTCTTAGTTTTGTTAGAAGTTTTATCGTGAGTGAATGTTGGATTTTGTCCAATTTTCTTTTTTGCATGAATTGATATGATCATATGATTTTTCTTCTTTACCCTGTTAATAATGATGAATTTTAAAGCTCTAAAATTTTCTCAATCTTATTCTCTACTCAAAAAGAAGAGAAATGACTGTATTTGCATTGTTTGGGTAAGTGTGTTGCATCATCTCTTTTGCCAGTATTCAGGCAAAAAAAAAAGATATTACTGAATCAAATATGAAATTACACATAGAGAAATTAGCTCCTTATGACAAGCCTACAGAATAAATGTAGAGGACTTCTGAGAGAGTATTGTGAAATATTAGGATATTTTGCTGTAAAAGTCTCTCCTTAACAAATGAAAATCATTCTAATAACTTTACAAGGGCATATTCCCTCCCTTACAGACAAGTTTGTTAGTGCAAATTTTTTTTTGGTAGCATAGAAATTATGAACTCTATTACCACATATATGCAACAGATGATGCTCTATATTCTGCATATTAGTAAGTTTTTGTTTAAGTTAATCCTTCTACACTTAATGGCTTTTATAATTGATGGTTGCTGTCTTATCCGAGACTCTAATCATTAGAATAGTGTTCAATCTGGAAAAAATAAATCATATTCCTGAGCAAAATATTCATGAATATATGCATATACACAAAGAGTTTTGTATAAATACATCACTTTACTTACACAAGTAAATGACTCAGATGCTCTGAGTGAAAACAAATCAGGGAGTTAAGTAAATGAAATACCGTGGAAAATTGCACTATCATGTTTGGGCAACTAAATTTAATTATGTGCTGACTTAGTGAGTCACTGCTTGACTTTGAGAAATTTAAGCCTGACAGTAAGCAAAATAGCTAGGGGAGTACATCTGCTCTGCACTCATGGGTCTGAGTGATGGAGGTAAGTCTTGTTAATTGGTAAACATATTTACCCCAAATCCTTCAACCTTCTATATACATTTCCTAGAGATTCCATAATAAATATCACAAACTGGGTAGCTTAAAGCAACAAAAATTTATTCTCTCACAATTCTACCAGCTAGAAGTATGAAATCAAATTGTCAGCAGGGCCATGCTCTCTCTGAAGGCTCTAGGAAGAATCCTTTATTGTCTTTTCCTACTTTCTGCTGGTTGCCAGCAACCCTGTCATTCCCTGGCTTATAGATGTGTCAATCCAATCTCTACCTCCATTGTCACATGGCCTTTTCCTTGTGTCTTCACATGGCATTCTCTGTCTGTGTCTTTCCAAATCCCTCTCTTAAAAGTCTTGGATTTAAGGCCCACCCTAGCTCGTTATGACCTCATCCTACCTGGTAACATCTGTAAAGATCCTAGTTCCAAGCAAGGTCACATTCTGAGGTTGGGGTAAACAAGAATTTGGAGGGGAGGTGCTCACCATTCCACCAATGCATTTCCCGTCTTGTTTAGCTTCCCACTCCTTACCGTTATACAAGTGCTCCACTCATGAAGCAGTTTTTGGGGTAGCATTTCACTTCGCAGTTGCTCCCACAATGTGAAACTCTACAGTGACATGTTTCCAAGTATAAGTTCCCTCCTCTAAGGACACTCTCACTTAAGATAAGAACCAATTTACTCTAGAAACCAGAATGCAGAATTTCTCCAACTTTGTACTGTTAAGAGATGCTTTCATTTTTTTCTTCCTCAGCTCCTTATTTTTTAAAAAAATTGCATATCACATAAATTATAATTATTAAGTAATTAACTAAATACCTCATGGAATTGATCAGTTACCATTTAATTCCTTGTAAACAAGAAAATCTAATAATTAGCCTATGTAGCTTTGCCATGCATACATGTGTGATTTTAGTTTGACATTCTGAAATTCTGGAGATAATCAACAAGCTATTATTACTAAATCTGTTGACCCCCAAGGTACCAATTACTCTTCTAGGGCTTAATGATAAAGAGTGCAGACTTGTGAAAAGATTAGTAAAATTTTCCATCTACTTTGAATGGACAAGAACTCAGTGAGACACAATTCACCTCTCATCGTCTATTCTTAGTGAGTATTACAGTTAAGGACTGCTGCTAAGCAAGAACAATATGTTAGATAGAAATTATGTGTAGAAAAGTCTTGTTTTTCCTGCTCCAGGTTTGGGATGGGGAGATGGGTGTGTGGATAGAGAAAGGTACAAGGAGTTCGAAAAGCCATCAAAAAATTTAACAGCAAAGAATTGTAAAATGTTACCTCTTTTATAAAACAGAATACAGATGGTTAATAGTTTACATTTGTCTAGACATACTAATTTAAAATACTTTCATATTTTTTTGATAATGTCAAAATTTGGTGTGTGGAATGCAGGTGTTATTTTCTATAATTTCACAGATTATAGAACTGAAGCTTGTTGGGGTTAAAAGACTCGCTTCTCGGCCAGCCAGAGAGTACGTAGCAGAACTGAAATTCCATTCATTAGCATTCACATCCACTGTTTTTCCTGTTACCACAGTTAACTCTTGGCTAATAGCAATTCCTAAAGCATTCTCTGTCACATTTTTAACACAGCTATGAGGTCAAAATAGGAGCACAAAGCTGAAATTCAGGAAATCTATGTTCTAATTTCAGCAGTTATCTGACCTTAGACATTTGTAACTGGTGTGATAATACTTGCCCTACTTCTCTGGAGGGTTGAGAAAATGAAGCAAGCACAGAAATAAGAAACAAGGCTGAGACACCTTGTCGGTGAGAAGAGAAGAGGGAGTGTGTATGAATGACAACTTTGAGATTTCTGGAAGGCACAGTTCGCGACGCAGTTTCCTGAGATTTCCTTGCTTCTTTTTAAAATAAATCTCCTTCCTTTTACACTTCAGTTAAATAGTTTTGTGTTGCTATTGTTGGTCCATGTGAGCAACCTACCCTGTTCGTAAGACACCAAGTTTACAGTCTAGTAGAGAAGAAAGACATTGAGTAAATAATTTCACCAAAGTGTGATAAGAGTAGGGGAACCACCAAAGACAAATAGCATGGCACAGGAGTATGCTCCCGTAGTCCCATCTACTTGGGAGGCCAAAGTGGGAGAATCACTAGGCCAGAAGTTCAAGTCCAGCCTGGGCAACATAGTGAAACCCCTTCTCTAAGAAAATAAAAGTGCTATTGATTGTTTGTTTTTAGCATAATTTACTTCCAATCCATTCAATATCAGGATTCCACAGGGATCCTGAACTGTGTGAGGAGGGACTTCCTGTGAAGTCTAGAGAAGGGCATTAAATAAGAAAGACTATTTTAATTCCTTTCCAATTTAGCGAAGCTGGAAGTGATTTATTGCCCCCTCCCCACTGCCCCATTCCCCATGTCTTTGCTTGTTTACTTTGTGTATGCAGTATTGACATTGGTTTTCTCCTCAAAGATATTTGGGAAAGGTAAAAATTAAGACTTCTCCTTTCAAATTTTTTGAACCTGGAGGATACTTCTTTTATTGTAAGAGGAAGGAAGAAGGCACGTGTATATACCACACTTGTATAAAGGTAAAACTCAATTAAAATATAACATTATAGTTTTGTTTTTATCATTAGACATGTTAAAATGCTATTGCCCTAAAATTAGACATGACGAAGCACAGTGGATGGACGAAAGCCATCTGCACAAAAGGCGATGTATTAAAAGGTTTTGAATCAAGCCTCCCTTACTAGCAATAAAAAAATGACATTTTTACATGAGGCATAAAGCAACTAACAAACGAAGACATAATATTGGGATTATTAGCAAATAAAGTTGCTTGTGTTTATAGAGCCATAGATCTGTTGGGAAACATCCATGTGGTGAGTATAAAAAAAGGATTCATGTGAATTTATATAAGATTTCACAAAGCGATGAATCATTTATTATAACTTTATTTGTATTAACCCAGATGGTACACAATTTGGATATGTAACCCTGCACATGAGAAATGCTTTATAAAAGCCACACATCTCTGTTCTGCGGTGGTGACTGCATGCCAGGACAGCATTCCACTCCAGAAGGCCCATGCCAACACGAATAAAGAAGGGAAATGACATCTTACTTGTTGGAATAAAGAAACTGCAGTGCAAACAATAACAACAATCGTGCAATCAGAGAATCCGTTATGCAGGAAGAATTCATTCCAAATGACTGACCATGGTGGACTTATAAAATGTGGCCATTACATCTCACGCAGACAAAAAGAAACTTTGAAATGACCATCCTCGAAGTTTCTGCTTTAAAAGTCTTTTCATAACCGTCTGTCTTTCTACTATTTGTTACCAGAAAATACTGAAGTGATCCATTCTTTTTGAAGGTATCCTTCCTGACTTTCAAATAAAGTGTGGGAGAAACTACTCTGGACTATTCAGTTTCAAATTCTGTTGTGTAGAGCCATAACTGTGGAATGAAAGGGCTCATTTCTCCACATTCTTTATTGTAAGGGGAAGGAGGAAGGCATATGCATATACCACACTGTGTAAAGGTAAAGCTCAATTAACATGCAACATTTTATTTTACTTATCATTAGACATGTTAAAATGCTAGTCCCCTTAAAATTTAAGCATGATGAATTCTTAAGGTGTTTTTTTAACCTAGACCTTCAAAGTGTTTGTGAATCCCATGAATGGATTTTAAATGTTTGTACCTGTGCGTTTTTCTGCTGAGTAGGTCCAGAACAGTAAGTGCCAATCATCATGTGCCTCAATTTCTTCATGAAAAACAAGAGGAGGAATACAATTATCTGTTTTTTAAGATTTTTGTACTGCTTGTGTTCTTGGAGAGTTTTCTCACATTGGGAGTTTTTCTCTTCTTAAAAAAGATAGTTTTTTGATTAAAAGGTAGTTGAAAAAAGATAAATTGTTGAGTCAAGATTTAATTAATCAATCAAGTGTAAGACGGTAATTTATTGAATCAAACAGATGGCATCCATTAGCAAGTCAAAGAAAAACTAAATATGAAGGGGAAGACATTTGGAGAATGACAAAGTGTTTGTGCTCATATATTTGATGCTAAATAAATTAAATCTTTTTATCCAGTCTAGGAATGGAAAGCACAAAGGGAGTAACTTTTGCTTATAGGGAGTATTTTTCTCATTTTGAGATATTGGTTCATCAACTTATCTTTACTTTTCCACCTTAGGACTGGGCTGGGTCATTTTGACTTATTAAAAATAAAGGTAATTTTTTGAGGGAAATTCAAGTGAATTTAAAATAACCTTTCCATAAAATAAAGATGGAAATGAAGTGAAATTGCTTATAAAGTTTGGCTTTTAGATATTCAATATATAAAAAATATATATATACAGAATGATTAAAATTTTAAAAATTTAAAGATACATGTACTGTGATCAAAATGAACCCAAATTCTTTTCCAGTCTTTTCTTGCATGGTTGTATTAGTTTCCTAGGGTCTTCACAAGAAATTACCACAAATATGATCTTTAAAACAAGAGAAATTTAATCTATCATAGTTCAGGCATTTAGAAGTCTGAGATCATGGTGTCAGCGGGCTCTAGAGAAGAATCTGTTCCTCACCTCTTCCAGCCTCTGGTGGTCCCAGATGTTCCTTGGTTTGTGGCAATATAACTCCAGTGTCTACATACCTCTCACTTTGCATGACCCTCTTTTCTGTGTGTGTCCCTTTCTATCTCCTATAAGGACATTTTCTTTGGATTTAGGGCCCACCATAATCCAATATGATCTCATTTCTATGCATACCTTAATCACATCTGCAAAGACCCTATTTCCAAACAAATTTACATTTTGAGGTCCTAGGGGACATTGGAATCTTTGGGGAATACTATTCCACCCATCACAATGGTATTGCAGCATTTCTGTAATCATATATTTCTCTCTAAGCTAACTAGTAGGACAATTAGCATGGGGAAATCCATTGTTCTCTGAGTTATTTAAACTTTCATAATCCCAAATGTCTATTAAACCCATAGCCTAGATTGCTTTGAGATTGCCGTTGTTAAAGACTCAACTAAAATGCATGTTGGTTGCACAATGTGGTCTTTCACAGCAAAGAATTTCTTTGCACGCCTGAGCTATCATCAGTGCTGCTCCTCTGGTGGATTGTCTTACTATCCACGATTTTTTTGGATCACATTCATCAAAGCTAAGGCATTTCAAAACTTTGCATGTATTCTTTACAAGCAACTCAAAAGATTTAGAAAATTAGGCATTAAATTCACTTTCAATAGGAAGAAAAATATTAGAAAATTGCTTTAATTTGGAGGGATATTTTGTTGGTAGGAGCATTATGTCTACCATGTAAAAAAAAAATAAAACAACTTATAAAGCTATGTTGTTGAAATCAATTAGTCTATACTTAAGAAATCCTTTTCATGTATTTAAAATTGATGTTTGATTCGTATTCAAAGTTGTGATAATCTGGGGAAAGCATACACTGCATGATAATTATTCATATGGTGTCTACATGTACATATGATGTTTACAGACAAATGAAAAGTGGTGATGAGTGCCTCGAAGAGTGTACTTGCGCTTATTCGCTAACAGAAAAACATATTTAGAGTGTAATGAAAAGTCCTGGATCTAATCTAATCTCGCCTTTTAAGTAAAGAATGTTCTGAATAACTTCCTCCAATTTACCTTTCCCAGACTCAGGCCCAACTAGCGTAGTGACTAGATATAAGATACAGGCAGTGGGAAGGTTTTCAGAATTATAGATATTTCTCCTTATTTCTGTTAAAAGCAACTTCTATCAAGTCAATTTATTTCCATGTCCCTAAAACACTGGTGATTTTCCATTCCCTGCAGAACGGGAGAAAATATTTGCAAACCATCTATCTCTCTGACAAAGGGATAGTATCTAAAATATGTAAGAATCTCCTACAACTCAATGGTGAAAAATAATCTGACTAAAAATGGTAAGAGAACTTGAATAGACATTTCCCTAAAGACAGACAAATAGCCCCAAGGTATATGAAAAGGGGTTCAACATCGTTAACCATCAGGGAAATGCAGATCAAAATGAAAATGTGATATTATCTCACACTGTTAGGATGGACATTATCAAAAAAACAAAACAAAACACAAAAGATAAGTGTTGACAAGGATGTGGAGAAATTGCAACCCTTATATACCGTTGGTGAGAGTGAAGAATGATGCAGACACTATGGAAAACAGTATGGAGTTCTTCAAAAAATTAAAAATAGAAGTATCATATTATCCAGCAATCCCACTTCTGGCTATATTTTCCGAAAAATTAAAATCAAGATTTCAAAGGGATATCTGTACCCCCATTCTCATTGCAGCACTATTCACAATAGAACAGAACACAATGTCCCAAAGTATGGCACCTGGGTAATTGATAAAACTGCAGAAGCAAGAAGGTCACTCTGTTCTTCCCCTGCCTTTCTACATGACAGCCAGCCATAAAGGAGTTCTTTAACCTACCTTGCCTGAAAGTAGGTCATAAGACCATCACTCCAGAGGCGTCCTTCCCTATACCCAGAGGGCAAGAAGAATCACAACAGACAAACCTTGCGGGGTACTTGAAGCTAAGCATAAAAAAGTCTTCCCTGGGTCTTTGGGTCTTAATTTCTGAAGGCTTCTCTGTCACATAAAACTTTAGTTAAATTTTCAACTTTCCTTTTATTGCATGGTGTCAGCTATGACCTTTGCCATAGGTGAGGAAAAGATACTATTTTTTCTTTCCTACAATAGTCAAGATATGGAAACATCCCAAACATTCACTGATAGATGAATAGATAAAGAAAATGTGCTTTACATATGAAACGGAATATTATTCAACCTTAAAAAAGGAGATCCTGTTATTTGCAACAGCATGGATGAACCTAGAGGACATTACGCTAAGTGAAATAAGTCTGTAACAGAAGGAGAAATACTGCATGATTCCGCCTATATAAGGCATCCAAAGTAATTAAATTCATAGAAGCAAAAATAGAATGGTGGTTGCTAGGGGCTGAGAAAGGAAATGGGGAATTGTTCTTTAATAGGTATAAAGTCTCTGTTATGCAAGATCAATAAGCACTAGAGATCTGCTGTACAACATAATATTTACAGTTAACAATACAGTATTGGGCACATTAAAATATACAGATATTTTATAACAGGATAGATCTCACATTAAATGTTCTTAACAAACCAAACCAAACCAAACACGAAAGAACACAGGGGAATTCTGGAGGTTATGGGTGTGTTTAATGCCTTCGTTCTGGTGATGGTATCAGTGGGTGCACGCATATGTTCAAACTCATCAATAAGTATACATTAAATGTGTGCAGTTTTTTGTATATAAATTATACCTCAATAAAGCTAAAAAAATGTAGTTAAGAATAAAAATACAGATTTTATTTATCTATTCATTTCTATATATCCTGAATGGAAGATACAGTAATCCAACGTAGGTGGACAGTTGTCTATTTTGAGCTTTGTAAAGTAACCACTAAAGCTTACGTTTCTTCTTTAAAATGGGGTATTTTTTTCTATATAGAAACATAAAACTGGACTTTTTAAAATAAATTAAAACTAAATTCAGTCGCATCTATATTACATAGCACTGGAACGGCAATAGAATAATAACACTGAATAGGATTATCGATATAACAATACATGAACAGGTGTTGTTATACAGGCAATATTCAAATATCAAAAAAGTCAGTGATTTTTTTTTTTTTTTTGAGACAGAGTCTGGCTCTGTTGCCCTCGCTAGTGTGCCGTGGCATCAGCCTAGCTCACAGCAACCTCAAACTCCTGGGCTGAAGCGATCCTCCTGCCTCAGCCTCCCAAGTAGCTGGGACTACAGGCATGCACCACCATGCCCGGCTAATTTTTTCTATATATATATTTTTAGTTGTCCAGATAATCTCTTTCTATTTTTAGTAGAGATGGGGTCTTGCTCTTGCTCAGGCTGGTCTCGAACTCCTGACCTTGAGCGATCCACCCGCCTTGGCCTTCCAGAGTGCTAGGATTACAGGCATGAGCCACCGCGCCCGGCCTGAGTCAGTGATTTAATATCAAATTTCGGTACAATTTGAATAAATTTTTATATATAAAACATGTTTTTAAAACTTTAATAACTCAAGTTTTCAATGTTAGGCAGGCTTTCCACCCACTTTTTCAAATTATTGACATCATATGTATCAGTCATTCACACCTATCATTCTTTACAATTCATTTTCATAGAATTTTGGAATCTCAGGGTTTGAAGGAATTTCAATGTCACCAAGTCCCCTCTCTCCAGAATTCCCTCAAAGTGGTTTTTGTGATTGAGTTATTTGATCACCTCCAGTGACAGAGAACTATATCTCTCATGCAGATTATCCCTTTTGCCAGAAGTTGATTGCAGTCATGTGTCCCTCAAAGGCAGGGATAAATTCTAAGAAATGTGTTTTGGGTGACTTTGTCACATTTAAACATCATAGAGTATATTTACACAAACCTACATGGTACAGCCTACTACACACCTAAGCTATGTGGTATAGCATGACTCCTAGGCTACAAACCTATACAACACGCTACTACTGTACTAAATATTTTAGGCAATTGTGAGACAATTGTAACTATTTCTGTACCTAAATATATCTAAATATAGAAAAGGTGTAGTAAAAATATGGTATTATAATCATATTGAATCACTGTCATATATGTGCTCTTTCGTTGACCCAAACATGGTGCATGACTGTATTAGAAACACATCCAGTCAGAAGCATGGACTAGGGACCAGTTTCAAATTCTTGCCACTGTTACCTGAAACTTCCCATTCTGCCTATGGTTTTAAACATTGCACCTAGAATCAAGTGGTTTATTTTGGGTGAGCCAAGACCAAAACCCAGTGTAGTGATATTACCTCCTTCTTTCTTTGTACTTCATTCCTACTCATAACTTAAGAAAAACTAAAGTTTTAATTAGTTTATAAATTTAAATACAGTAAAATTCACTTTTTTGTTATATAATTTCATGAGAAGTGACAAATGCATACAGTCACATAAACAAGATACACAATGATTTTATCAACCCCAAAACATGCCCTCCTGCTTCTCCTTTTCAGTCAGTTGCTTCAAAATCACTATCCCATCACAACCACTGATTTGTTCCCTTTCCTCCTGGTTTTACCTTTTCCAGAGTGTCATACAAGTGAAATAATGTATTTGAAGCCTTTCGAGTCTGATTTCTTTCACTTGGCAAAATACAGATTCATCCACATTGTTGAATGTTTGTTACTTTTCATTTCTGAGTAGTATTCCACTGTATGAGTGTACCATGATTTTTTTTAACCTTTCACCGATTGAAAGGCATTTGAATTATAATTAGTTCTTTGCAATTATGAATAAAGCTGCTGAAAAATTCACATACTGGTTTTTCTGTGAACATTAGTTTTCATTTCTCTTGAGTACATACTTGAGCAGTGGGGCATTGGGTGCTGGATCGTAGGATAACTATACATTTAATTTTATAAGAAACAAACTGTTTTTCAAAGTTGTACCATTTTTCATTCTCACCAACAAGGTATGAGAGTACCAGTTGCTTGAGATCCTTGTAAGCAGTTGATATTGACAGTTTTTAAACAATTTTTAGCCATTCTAATAGATGTGTAGTTGTGGTTTTAACTTGCAAACCTATTATCTAATGATGTGATACTTGCTTATTTGCTATCTATCAATCTTCCCTCTTTAGTAAAGTGATATGTTCAAATTTTGCCCATTTTAAAAATTGGGTATTTGCTGTTGCATTTATACATTTCTCTGTTCTGGTTACAGTCCTTTGTCGAATGACTGATCTGCAAATATTTTTTCCTAGTCTGTGATTTGTCATTTCATTCTCTTAGTCTTTCATGGAGAAAATTTTAAAAAATTTTGATGAAGTCCAATTTATCAATTTTTTTCTCTTATGGATTATATTTTTTGTGTCATATCTAAGAAATCTTTGCCTAATCCAAGGTCACCAAGATATTCTCCTGTTTATTTGCCTTAAAATTTTACAGTTTTAAATTTGATTCAGGTTATAATCCATTTTGAGTTAGTCCTTATATAAGATGTGAACTACAGAAAGAGGTTCATTTTTTGCATATAAATAGATAAGCAATTGTTCAGCACCATTGAATGGCTTTTGCACCTTTGCCAAAAATCAATTGACCATATCTGTATGGATCTACTTTTGTAGTCTCCATTACATCCCATTAATCTATAGGCCTATCCTTTCAATAATACCATTTTGATTACTGTAGTATGTCTTAAATCAGCTAGGATGAGTCCTACGACTGTGTTCCTCTTTTATAAAGTTGTTCTTAGTCATTTGCCATTCCAAATATATTTTACAATAAACTTGTGGACATCTGCAAAATAAACTTCAGGGGTTTTGATTTGAATTAAGTTTATTCTATAGATCGATATGGGGTGAATTGATATCTTAATGATAATGAATCTTCCATTCCATGAATATGGTATCTATTTTTGAAAATATAGGTTAAGATTAAGAGAAAAAAAAGAAAATAGAAAAAAGGAACATTTTATTAGATACTTGTAGCTCTACGAGTATTTGAAAGTGATTGACTAGGGTGGCTTCTCCTACATTTGATTTGACAATCAGTAAAGATACCATCGAAAAGTCTGAATCACTCTAGTATTTTATGGTGATAAATATAAAATCCCAAGAAATCTACAAAAACTCCCTGAAATCATTAGTGAGTTTAGCAAGGTCATAGGATACAAGTATGTTAAAATCAATCATACATTTATATACTGGCAATGAACAATTTGGAATTTCAATTTAACAGATAGGACTATGTGCAATAGCATCAAAAATTGAAATACTTAGATCTATCTAACAAAATATTTACGGAGTCTTATGCTGAAAACTAAAACCTACGATGAAGATACAGACCAGATCAACAAACTGCTGTACTTTTACTGAATCTTTATTATATTGAGAGATATTGCAGTTCCACAACATAAGCCAGCCTTATTTATGAATGTGATTTAAAATAAATCCTTTGACACTGATGTGAGGAAAAGGAACAGCAAGGATGTATAGAAATAAATGAACACATAAATAAGAACAAACAAAAGTGTTTATTCAGAACTTGTTATAGCAGGGGGTCATACAGCATCACTTGTGTTTGGCAGAGACTCAAAGGTAGACACGGGAGTGGGGAAGTTGTACAGTTAAAAAAAAGAGAAGGTTTCAAGTACGCTCTGATGAGAGGTTGTTGGCATGGGAACACTGGGGTTGGGCTAATTAGAAGTAAAGCATTTTGGGTGATTGGTTTGGAAAGTATATTTGGCTTTCTCTTATGGGTCCTGCAGGGGCAAAAAAAAAAATAGGGAACCTGGTAGTCATTGCCCACGTACTGACTATTTGGGGCCCATTGCTGCAGAGACTGTGCTTTGACTTCCTGAGCTCCTTACTGCAGAGGCTGTGAGTCAGAGTTCTATTGTCGTGTATGATCTGGCCCTTGTCCATTTGTATATTCAACCTCTCAGATGGCATCCTGAAAGAAAACACTGGAAATACTTCTGGACATATGAATAGTCCTCAGCCAGATAAAGGGGCAGAGAAAGAATATTCTAGGCACAAGGCATAACATATGCAAGAGCAGAGAATCCTATCTTATGTCTCAAAGTATTATGAGTAAGTTCTACACACCATATAAATGATGCAGTGGTGACTTTACATAGCACATGTATTATAAAAATTTAACCAATTCTTTATTTTATTTGTATAAAGCACCTGTCTTTCCACATTTTCCTTTGTATCTTCCCTACTCTGAGATTAAGATTGCTGCCAGAGACTTCAACATTCCATTTTTATCTTCCCTCCCTTCCTCCACACGGTTGACACTCTTAATTCTAACAATACTGTCAAGCACTTGAATTCATAAAAGTCCCTGCTCCTCTTCTCCCACAGGAATTATTTAGTCTACACAGATCTAGCTCAACTGTCAAAATCAAAAAGAGCCATCGAATGTTCATTAGGTTCTCTGTAGCTTTACTTTTTAGGATTAGATGGACAACAATCAGTTCTATTGTCTATTCTAAAAGCAGAATTTGATTCTAAATTAGGTGCCATTCTCTATGATGAGGGGCAGTTATAAAAACTGCTGGTTAGAAGAATTATTTATGGTGAAAGGGTAGAATGCTCATGATTTGGGGTGTTTAACCATTGCCTTTGCCTCTTTGCTACCATTTTTGAGATGTTTCTACTTTGGTTTCTTCCCGTGATGTGCCTTTTACTTTTGAACCTCTTGTGACTCTTAAAATGTTCTGCAGATTCTAAGGGTCTACTGAAAGTCTGATAGAAGTAAATCAATAAAGTGGCTTTCATTTTAAAGGGGAGAGAAAATTATTCCTCATAATTGCATGAAATTTGAGAGATACTTGATGTATTTTTTTTTTCAATTTTACAAGACCTATGTCACCCAAGTATTGTTTCCCTGTTGCACTTTCCATGTTAACTTTTTAATAACTCTCTTCTCTCCCCACCATGACTAGAGATACATAATATCCAGTCATACTTACACCATTTCCTTTAGTTTTATGTTGCCCTAAATCAAGCCTAGTGGTGAAGTAGCACTGCGGCCTTGTGACTAGAGATTGCACCCTACTTTTTCATTCTGCCCAAATGTTTATTTGACATATATGCTGATTTTCTACAACACTGTAGAATCCAGACCATGGTTGCAGTTTCCCATATACTGGGAATAACAGAAGGTAAGTAGAACTTATACCTGCTATTAGATGTGGTTATAGCCAGATACCCAACCATACTTCTCTGTAGTGCACCCCTATGCCTGGCTCTTGGAATAGCTCTAGGGCTGAAGTCAGGCCAACTCCACAAATGGGCAAATTTGCTAAATGCCTCTGGCTCAGATTTCAGGTCTAACTCCTAGAAATTCTCCCTCCAGTCCAAGCTCTCACTTCATGTACATGTTTAGTGTTTTTCCACAGTGCCTGACAGCATTATTATCAAGTCTATTCAGGGAAATAAGAAGCTTCCACTGTGGGGGTGTCATTTTCCCTCACTGCTTTTGCTAGAACAACAGTTGAAAGATATTCATTACCATCAGTGCTTACCCAGACATTCACTTTTCAACATCCATGTGGAGTATCAAAAGAAAAGTCAGGACTCAGTTCAACAAAATTCCTTCAGGTTCTACTTTATGATCCTTTTGGTAGCATGAATTGAGTCATCTTGTTCTGATCTCCATGAACACTTGCTTAAACAAGAGCGTACCTGTTTTTACATTCACAGGAAATAATTTGTAGTTTCCTTATAATTTAAAACTATAAATAGGGAAAAAACCCCATTTTTTTTCTCACTGAAGACTCTACAGGAGTAAGTATGACTTTGCCTACAAAGGGCACAGTAGGGACCATGTTGTATGTGATCTGTCATGCTGAGCAGCCTTCATGACGCAGTGTCGCAAACGTCTGTGCTGCAGAGAGGACTCTGGCTTTTGTCTGCAGAATTATGTCTTGCTCTAGTATTTTTCCCCAAAAGATAGAACGTTTTGACTTACACTGCAGTTACTTGCTTACATGTATGTGGCGCAATCGTATTCTAAAGGGCAAGAATGTGCTGTATTCATAGTTGTGTTCCCAGAATCCAACTCAGTACAGAATAGGCAACTAATAAATGCTTGTGCAATAAATGAATATTAAAACTTTTTACCTCCCTGTTGGACCCCGACACCTACCTCTTTCCTTCTTTAATCATTACTTACGTTTTATCATATACTCTTTCATTTCTCCTGAGTCATTCCTTTTTGTCCCCACTGCTGTCACTTCCCTTCAGACCCTCCATATTTTACACTTGTGCTGTGACAAAGGCCTCCTGCCAGCTGCCAGCATCTCCCCGTGTCAGGGCATGCTCCGCAATGCCCAGTTATCTCACTCTGAGGGAAATTTGACCTTGGTACCCCTGCTCTTAGAAACCTTTCAGATTTCCCATGGTCAAAACAGTGATTTCAAACCTTTTTCTTCAGAACTCTAGGATTTCAGAGTAGTGACTCCAGCTTTCCACATTTGATTCAGATTTAATCTTTTGAAACATCTATGCTTGACTCATTTTAAAAGTGACACCAGAACCACCCCTCTGGGAAGACAGAGTGGGTTTCACCTTCTAAGTACAGCTAAAAACCCTGGACATTGTATCTAAAACAAGCATAAGAAGACTCTAAAGGGAGAGCAGAAGGCGGACAGGCTCAGACGTGATGTGCTAGTGAGTTCCCTGGGTTTACTTTGTGTCTCATATATTCCACACTTGGAGCAGAAGAAGCAGGCAACCTGGAAATGCCTAAAAGCACGGACAAAAAGTTCCCCAACAAAACTTGCTCTCTCTAGCCACAGGACCAGGAAATGGACAGCATAGAAAATTTTTGGATGACAACATATCTACTACAGCAGATACCACGAAAAGACCTGGTCCCTCCCCAGTTCAGGCCAGCAAAGGCCGAGTGAGCAGCCTAGACATCAGTCCTCACAGGGTGAGATGAGGCACCCTAAATACCCTGCTAGGGTAGTGTCAGAGAAGGCCAAGCAGGAAACTTGGACTTTCACCCCCACTAGGTGATGATGAGAGCTCCTCCCATGGTGTCAGTGTAGTCTGCATGGAGAGCCTGCACTTATATTCTCATTTGGGAGTGATGATAAACCTCTTCCTGTCACCACTGGGGTAGCCACCTAGAAGGCCAGGTGGAGAGTCACCACTTCACCTCTGCTTGTCTATATCGAGGCCATCCCCCTCTCCTGCGGTGTCTGGGGAGGCACGTGGGAAGCAGTAACAAAGCACTCTTGTCCCTCTGAGTCAGGTAGCTATTGGTGGAGGCATGGGGGGAGCTGGAACCCCCATTTTCCACGCATAAGTAACAAGGAGCCCCCATCTTAGATGTCAGTGAATGCAGAGTGGGCAGCGTGGACTTCCCCTTTCGTCTTGCAGTAACGAGGCAAAACCAGCCCCCAGCTCCTCCAGTGCTGGGGCAGTGTCAAAAAAAAGCAAGCTAAAGCAGAAGATTGAAATAACAGTCAGAGTCTCATTACAAAATATCCCACATGTTCAGCTTTCAGGTGAAAACTACTTTTCATATTTCAAACTGGGAAGATCACCAAATGAATGAAAAAAAGACAGTAAATAGATAATACCAAGATTACAGAGACGTTAGGATTATCTGCCAAAACAGCCACTATAACAATTATAAACATGCTCGAAACAAGTGAAAAAAGAGATGATCTCAGCAAAGAAATAGAATATATAGAAAACCGAACGGATTTTAGAACTGAAAATACAATAATCAAAATTAAAAAAAAAACAAAACCAAAACTTGTTGAACGGGCTTGATAGCAGAATGGAATAACCAGAGGAAAGAATTACTGAACTTGAAGATAAAAGATAGAAATTATACAATCTGAACCAAAAAGAAATAATATGTTGGGAAAAAATGAGCACAGACTCAGGGACCCATGGAATTACAACAAAAGATCTAACTTCTGTATCATCAGAGTACCAAAAGGAGGAGAGATATAGAGCGTGGATGAAAAAGAAATAATAGCTGAAAATTCCCCAAATTTGGCAAAATACAAAAACTTGCAGACTCAAGGAAACCCCAGGCGTAATAAACCTAAAGAAATCCACATCAAGATACATCATATTCCAATGTCTGAAAATTAAAGACATAGAAAAAAACCTCTTGACAATAGCAAGAGAGAAATGACCCCTTATACAGTGGGGAAAAAACAATTTCATTAACAATGAATTTTTCACTTGGAATAAATTTTTCAAATGTTAAAAGAAAAGAACTATCAACCCAGATTTCTATATCAAGCAAAAATATCTTGCAGGAATAAAGTGGTAACACAGATAGTCTCAAATGAAGAAACACTAAGAGAATTTATCTTCAGGAGATTTACCCTAGAAGAATAACTAAAAAATAGTCAGTAACAGAAAGGAAACAATAAATGAAGGCATTTTGAGGCATCAAGAAGAAAGAAAATGGTAAGAAAAAAATACGGATAAATACAATAGTTTTTCATTTTCTCTTGAATTTTAAGGTGCATATGTCATAAATAAGGCAGTTTAAGGAAATATAAAGGAAGGTAAGTTTTCTACATTTTACTTGAATTGGTAAAATGATGACACTTGTTTATTTTGTGTGTTCACACACACACAAACACACACACATCTAAATACAGAGTATTAGCTAGAGTAGACACTGACAAAAAGCTTATGTACAAAGAGAAATATACAAAAATACTTCGGATAAATAAAAGTGGAATTCTCTAAATGGGACAAGCAACCCACAGGAAATCAGGAAAAAAATCGGAGAAACTAAAAGGAGATAGAACAAACAGAAAACAACATATAAAATGCGAGACTTAAGACTTTAACATAATAAAGATAACAATAGAAATCTTGAAATGATAAACCAAAAAAGAGAGAAAAATAATAAAGCAAAGAGCTGGTTCTTTGAAAAGATTCACAAAGTTGATAAACCTCTAGTAAGACTGACAAAGAAAAAAGAGAGAAGACACAAATTACTAATATCAGGAATACAAGAGATATCACTATAGATCTCGAAGACTTCAAAAGAATAATAAAGAAATGCTGTGGACAACTGCACACACGTGAATTTTACAACATAAATGAAATGGACCAATTCTACAAAAAAAATTACCATAATTTAATTTTAAAAGATTATATAAATAGCTCTATAATATTTAGAAAATTGAATTTGTTATTTAAAAACTCCCCCCCAAAAGAAATCTCCACGCTCAGATGGTTTCACTGGAAAATTCTACCAAACACTTAAAGATGAACTAATACGAATTCTATCCAATCTTTTTCAGAAAACGGAATTGTGAACACTTCTCAATTCATTTTACGAAGCTAGCGTTAACCTGATACCAAAACCAGACAAAAAAATATTTTAAAAAAGGGAAAACAAGAAGAAATTAAAGGCCAATGCTCCTTTAGCATATAGGCACAAACATCCTTAACAAAATATTAGCAAATAGAATTCAGCAATATAAAAAAGAACTATATACCATGACCAAGTAGGGGTCATTCCAAGGATGCAGGACTGATTCAATATTTAAAAATCAGTTAATGTGATCTGCCATATTAAGTGGCTAAAGAAGAAAAATCATATGATTATTTCAATTGTCATAGAAATAACATTCAATAAAATTCAGCATGCTTTCATGATAAAAAATTCTCAGCAAACTGGGAATCAAGGAAAACTTTCTCAGCTTGTTAAAGAACATCGCTAATAACCTGCATCTAACATCACAGTTAATGGTGAAAGACTGAATGCTTTCCCCCGATGGTGAAAAGCAAGGCACGGATATTCACTGTCATCATTCATATTCAACATAATACTAGAAATCTTAGCCAGAATAATAAGGCAAAAAGGAAATAAAAACATCCATATTGAAAAGGAAGAAATACAACAGTCCTGATTTGTAGATGTCATGGTCATCTATGTAAAAAATTCCAAATAATCTACAAAAATCTCCTAGAACTAATCAAAATGTCACAGAGATAAGGTCTATACAACACGTGCAAAAAGTCAATGACATTTCTATGTTCCAACAAGGAACATGTGGGAACTGAAATTCAAAACATAATACTATTTACAACTGCTCCAAAGAAAATGAAATACATATGAATACATCTATCAAGACGTGTACTAGCTGTATCTTAGAAATGACAAGATACTGATGAAAAATACTGATGATATAAATAAATGGAAAGGTACACTATGTCCATGAATTGGAAGACTCAATGTTATAAAGACAGTAATTAATTCTGGGTGATCCTAGTTTATCTATAAGTTGAATGCAATGCAATTCTCATAAAAATCCCAGCAAAATTTTATATAGACATAGATAAGCTTATTCTAAAATCTACACTGAACGACAAAGGCATAGAAGAACCAACACAAATTAGAATAATAAAAATAATGTAGGTGGAATCAATATAATCAATTTAAAGTTTTATTTTTATTTTCTTTGGTTTTCTCCCATGATACAGAAATATAATTTATTTTTGTAATAAAATAAATCCAAGCTGTAGTACTGCTTCATCTGTGTCTATGCTCACTTTCCCCACATGTAAAATAGAGATAATAATAGTATCAAACCCTTAGGGTTGTTGTGAGATTAAATGAGTTATTATGTATAAATTATTACTTACGAGAACATTGTCTAACCTAGGGCAAATGCACAACACATGTTGGTCATTGTTGCTTTTATTCAGTTTCCTGCATTAAGTGCTTCTGGGACATCATTTTCATTTTCAAGGTCTAGGATCAGCCGGGGTCTCCAATCAGCTGTCCTCAAGGAAAGTGTTTTTAACCTGGGAAGGAATGTCATCCGGGTTAGGGGAAAGTACTAATGACATCCTCTAGCCAGAACAGGATTTTCTTAGTCTGTGCCCCTGTCAGGTCTAGATTGAAAGGGATGGTTCTAAAGCACAGGTTTCTTTCCCCTCTGCATGGGGTTGACACAGAAAGCTGAATTGTTCTGTGATGGGCTTTAGGCATCAGGGAATGAATGCCAGTGTGCCAAGCAAGATAACAGCATCGCAAGACGTCAATAAAGCATTTGTTGTTAAATGTGTCTTCTACGGATGCTGAAAGCTGTGGTAATAAAAGCTGAGAAAAGGTCCTATTTCTCTTTTGCCATTTAAGTCAAAATCAAATCTGTTAATGGTTATTAATAATCAATAGAAATACAATTTAATAGCCAAATGATAAGACTGAGGTCCAATACTATGCTTACAAAGACTGTGTTAGAAGATTTCAAATATAAAGATAATTCA
This sequence comes from Indri indri, assembly GCA_004363605.1. Lineage (NCBI taxonomy): Eukaryota > Metazoa > Chordata > Mammalia > Primates > Indriidae > Indri > Indri indri. The sequence continues at coordinate 91,096 of RJWJ010002719.1, forward strand.
ATTAAGTGATAAAACCTCATCCCCAACTTCTTGAGATTTTTCAGAGTCCAGGTCAGAATTTATCATTTTTCTTGAAACACGAGGCTTTAGATACCTAGGAAGTTTGCTTTATTTTGAAGTAAGTTGAGCATTCTGGACTATCCCAAGACGAAAGTTAAAGAAACCTAAAAAGATTGAGCTAGTTCTTCATTTGCAGTATGGATTCTTAATTGTAATATTTGGAATATTTATCCACCTAACGGTGCATCAAAACCTCATCTTCCAAAACTGCTGCTTCTTCCTGATAACCTCAGCAGAGCTTTCTATTGCATTATGCAAAATGTGTATTTTGTGGCAATGTGATATTTTTTCAATTAGATCTGGAAAGATAATGGTTAAATATTATTGTCTGATAAAGACCAGTATCACACATGCATGATTCATGATAGAGTCTCCTTTCCAAGCATAACTGCAAAGCATTCAACGTTAAAAAAAAAAAAGGACTATGATACAAACATCAAAAGTAGCTCATTATCTGGATTCACTAGTTGTTATTTCCATCCTCTTTTTTGTATTAATTTTATACTGGTTAAGAAGAAAATAAAAAGAAGAAGGCAAGTAATGTCTGAAAATATAAAGTTGCATTTTTCTGTAATTTTAGAATACTTGTTTCTCTGACTGCAAAACATAATAACCTTTAATAAAATTTGGAAAATCGATCCATAAAAGAATGAAAATCAATTTTATTTTTATGATCTAGAAAGATGGGTTGTTGGCATGTTAGCATATTTCCTTTCAATTACTCTCTCTCCCTACACAACAGACAGACAGACACACACACATACACACAGACACACACACAATTTTTATACCCTTAGTAGTTCATGTATTGTTATATCCTGATTCAATCGTGAACATTTTCCTGTGACCTTGAAGTGGACTTCACTAGCACAAATCGAAATGAATGCATATTTTTGTTATATGAAACACATGATTTAATTTAGCTATTCTCACATTAATACTATTTAGATTGTTTCAATGTTTCACTATTACAAATAACACTGCAATAAGTATCATTATGCATAATAAATTCCTAGAAAAGGTATTACTGGGTCAAAATTATGATATTAAAGGCTTCTGGTTCCTTATTTGCTTTCTACAAAGTTTATCAATTTACACTAGGACCAACTGTATATGAAAGTAAACATCACACTTTGCTCTCATCAGCACTGAGAATTATTATCAAGGAAATTAAAAATGTGCCAATCTTGTATCTGAAAATGATCTCTCATTGCTGTTTAAATTGGCTATTCTTATAACATTAGTGAGACTGGACATTTGTTTTAATGTGTGTCAGAAACTTTTTAATGTCTTCTTTAATTCATAAATTATTTAATGGTGCTCCTTGTATATTTTTTCCAAGTTTTAGTAATTTAAGATCTCTTTACATATTAAGGAAATTTTGCCATATGATATTTGTTAAAAACACTTTTATCACTTTTTGTTTTATCTTTTGATCTATTATATATGTGTATATATACACATATTAATATATACACACATATGCATGTATATATGTACATGAATATTTTTATATAAATAAGGACATTGACATATTAATCAGTTATTTCTGTCAGTACTTCCATGCTTTAGGAAGTCCTAACCTGATATGAATTAAATATCCAGCATTTTTGATCTTCAAGTTATTTTATCATTTCATCTTTTACATTTAACTAGCATTTACTTGGATTATTATATGAGCTGGGAATCTCTATTTTTTTCTGAATAGGTAAGCAATTATCCAGCACCATTTATCAGATAATTATTTATTTTATCACAGATTTGTTAAATCCTTTCAGCTTAAAATAAATTCTTATATAGGCCAACATTGAATTCAGGGCTCTTTTGTTCTGTTACTCTGTTTAAATATCCTTGGATGGACATGTTCTCGTTCTCAAAGTAATTGGAGAGATAAAATACATTCTAATCTTATAATCTTAGTATTACTTTATTTATACATGTATTGTTTAATAATAAAAAATACATGACTTTTGAAAAAAATCTGTTCATGTCTTTTGCCCACTTTTTAATAGGGTTTTTTTTTTTCTTGCTGATTTGTTTGAGTTCCTTTTAGATTCTGGATATTAGTCATTTGTCAGACAGAGTTTGCAAATATTTTCTCCCATTTTTTTAGGCTATTTACTCTGCTGATATTTCCTTTACTGTGAAGAAACTTTTTAGTTTATTTAAGTCCCATTTTTGTTGTGGTTGCTGTATTTGCTTTGGGGGTCTTAGTCATAAATTCTTTGCTTAGGCCAATGTCCGGAAGAGTTTTTCCTATATTTTCTTCTATAATTTTTATGGTTTCACATCTTACATCTAAATATTTAATTCATCTTGAAATAAATTTACATAAAGTGAGAGAGAGGGATCCAGTTTCATTCTTCTGCATATGGCTGTCCAATTTTCCCAGTACCATTTATTGAATAGGCCATCCTTTCCCCAGTGTATATTTTTGTCTGCTTTGTTGAAAATTGGTTGTTTGTAGGTATATGGTTTTATTTCTGGGCCAAAAAGCATATGAAGAAAATGCTCAATATCACTAATCATCAGGTAACTGCAAATTAAAACCACAATGAGATACCACTTTACTCCTGTCAGAATGGCCATTATTAAAAAGTCAAACAACAATAGACATTAGTGTAGATGCAGTGAAAAGGCAATGTTTATATACCTGTTGGTGGGAATGTAAATTAGTACAACCTCTATGAAAACCAGTATGGACATTTCTCAAAGAGTTAAAAGTAGACCTAATATTTGATACAGCAATCACACTATTGGGGATCTACCAAAAGGAAAAGAAGTCATTATTTGAAAAGAGACCTATACCTCAATGTTTACCACAGTGCAAATCACAATTGCAAAGCATTGGAACCACCCTAAGCGCCCATCAACTGATGAGTGGATAAGGAAAATACACACACACACACACACACACACACACACACACACACACATATACTGCTATACATATATAGTAGGATCATGGTATGTGTGTGTGTATATATATATATGGTGTGTATATATACACATACACACACCACAGTATTACTATATATATTATAATATATATTATATAATTGTATATAGTAGTGTATATATATGTATGTGTATATATATGGTGTGTATATATATATGCACACCATGCTACTACTTCACACACACACACACACACACACACACACCATGGTACTACTCAGCCATCAAACAGAATGAAATAATGTCTTTTGCAACTCGGATTGAACTGGAGATCATTATCTTAAGTGAAGCATCTTAGAAATGAAAAAACAAACACCACATCTTCTCACTTATAAGTGGGAGCTAAATGATGGGTATACATGGTCATACAAAGTGATATAATGGACTTTGGAAACTAAGAAGGGGAGAAGGTAGAAGCGGGGAGGGATCAGAAATGATCTATTGGGTACAATGCACACTATGCAGATGATGGGAACAATAAAAGTCCTTACTTTACAATTCATCCAAGTAACAAAAAACACTTGTACCCCCTAAATCTATGGAAATAAATAAAAAATTTAAAAAATGCGTGACCAGATGTTTGCTTAATTGGAAATATCAAAATTTGATATCAATGACCAACTACTCTCATACCCATCTTCTTGCTCCCCTCCCATTCCTTCAGAACTTCTTCCCAGCACCAGCTGAAACTGCCTAGATGTGTGGGTCTCAGACTTGGGTGCACATTGAAATCATCTGAGGAACAGAAAACATACTGCTGATTGGATCAAGTAGGTCAAGAAAGAATATTGTGGAAAGACAATTCCCAACTCTTTTTTTTTCTTATGTTTTAATATCAGCCAATGCTACCTTTATAAAATATATAGGGTAGACTTTCCAAATTTTTATGCTCTGAAAATTTTAAGAAAGCCTGGGAACTAAAAAGTTGAAACAAATCATTTTATAATTGGCCCTGGAATCTTTTATAGAGGTATTTACTTTATGGATTTTAAATTTGCCCCATGGTTCATTTATTTGTTTATTCATTCTTCAGTTTGTTTGCTCATTCAACTAATAATTATTCAGTCCTTGTTACATAGAAGACACAATGCTAGGACTGAAGACAAAATGGTAAACAGACCAGAAATACCTTCTTTCCTTTTAGGCTATATAATCTACTGGAAAGACACATAATGATACAAATATAACAAACTTGTATGAAATTGCAGATCAAACAATACAATGCTGGGAAAAGCCAGGAGTTTTTTGATTGGCAGATCAATCAGAGAATAATTAGCTGAGAAAGTGATACATGAGCTAAGATGTAAGTTATGAGATGTTAATTAGGGAAGAGGAGGAGTAGGAATATCCAGGCAGAGAAACAAGCATGTACGAGAGTCCTGCGGTAGAAGCTAGCAGGGAGATAGAAGAACCCAGAAGGAAGCCAGTGAAAGGAGCAGATAGGGGCTGGGCTTTCTTATGAATTTCTGCCTTTATTCTAAGAGCAAATACACTGAAAGATGTTACAGGCAAAAGAGGGTTTTGTTACTTAATTAGATTTGCCTTTCTGCGCTATGAAGAACAGATGGGGGTTGTTGATTTGCAGAGTAGATATAAGCAAACTAGTTGGAAGATAATGGATATAATCTAGGGGCATGCTGTTAGTAACTAGGTCTCAACCAAAAGGGTCTTTCTCTGTTGCCCGTGCTGGAATGCAGTGGCATGATCATAGCTTACTGCAGCCTCAAACTCCTGAGCTCAAGTGATCCACCTGCCTCAACCTCCTGAGCAGCTAAGACTACAGGTGCATGCCACCATGCTGGGGTAATTTTAAAAGTTTTTTTTTTTTTTTTTTTTTTTTTTTGAGACAGAGTCTCACTCTGTTGCCTGGGGCGAGTGCCGTGGCGTCAGCCTAGCTCACAGCAACCTCGAACTCCTGGGCTCGAGCAATCCTACTGTCTCGGCCTCCCGACTGGCTGGGACTACAGGCATGTGCCACCATGCCCGGCTAATTTTTTCTCTATATATTTTTAGCT
>RJWJ010002720.1:0-20796 GCA_004363605.1 Indri indri
TGTGTTTGATCACCCACCCCCAGCTCTTCCCCAGACACTTGTTAACCCTCTGCAGAACATGGGGTCTGGGGAAAGTGGGTTTGGGGTGTGACGTTCAGTGACCACCAGGCTAATGGAATCAGCCTGGGCTCAATACCGGGTGTAAGAGGTTTTATGACACTCAATGAAATAAGGATCTTTGCTTTTAGCAATGATAAATTTCCCATGAAATATGCTATGCAATAAAAATTCCAAACTCACTCTGAAAGTGAAGCTAGACTACGGAATGTGACTTTAAAAACAGACCTGGTTTCCAACACTAGCTCCTCTAATCTAGTATATGCTTAGCTCTGAGAATTGCACCCACTTCGAAATGATCAGGAAAATCTTTTCACATCTTCTTACCAGACTAGTACCAGGATTCTGAACACAAACCACCCCCTAGTCCCTCATGGTTCACAGGGGATACTCCGAAATGGTCCTCTGTTGCATGTCAGCTTTGTGACATGCCTCTCTCTTTGTTTGTACATCTGGCCCTAAAGCATTCACCTGGGGCAGTCTGATGGCCCATCAAGAGCAGGTCCACTCAGCCCATTCACTTGGTCCTGTCCAGGGTCATGGTGATTAGTGTTGTCATTGCTGATACTGTAATAGCAAGGAAGAGTGGTGGGCAAATCCTTGGATTCATGCAAACATTGGTCCAAAAAGACTATTTTCACACACACACGTGGGCTCAATCTGGTTATCACCACCAAGGGGTTAGAGTTGAGAGAATAGCATCCATGTCGACCTAGTCCTTCTCTTTCAGTTTTCTAGTTCCTTCCTACCCCAGACTTCACTGGCTAAATAGATTTAAATTTTCATTTTCTACCTCATACTTGACTATTGACTTCACTTTTTCCAATGGAATATAATGTGCATTTAAATATGGACCCGGTAGGGTGGCATTGATTATTTTATTTGACTATATCTATTAAAGATGAGAAATCTGCCTGGTGTAGTTGTGTAGATCTGTACTGCACAAATTCATGTGCATAGATCAGTGGTTCTAAATGGGGGTGATTTTGCCCGCCAGGGGTTATTTGACAATGTCCTAAGCCATTTTTGAGTATCACAACTGAGTGGGGGAGAGATACTGCTAGCATCTAGTAGGTAGAGGCCAGGGATCCTGCTGAACATCCTACAATGCACTGGACGGCCCCTCACAGCAAAGAATGGTCAAGCCCAAAATGTCAGTTGTGGCCAGGTTGAGAAACCCTGGTGTCAATAAACAGGCAAATCCTTATAAAGTATTACACGGATCTACATTCACTGAAGGATAATTTGGTAACTTCCCTGTTGGTCACCGTTCTCCTGGTATCCAGTTCACATAAAGGTCATTTTGTCAGTTGGAGGTATTTAATATATGGTTGACACTCAACTGTTGATGAGACCCAGAAAATTAAGGCAAACTTGTCCCTAAGAGATGTCAAGATAACACTGTATGAAAAGGCCATCCTTATCATTTTAGTGGGAATACAGCACAGTGGATAAGAGCATGAATCTGCACTAGACTGCCCGAGTTCAGTTTCCAACTCTGCCATTTAGAGATATGATTTGGGGCACATTATTCAACACCTTTGTATCTCATTTTTTCCTCTTTTATGACATGGGGATGATGGCAATGATAATAGTATCTATCTATAGGAAAATTATGAAAATTAAACAAGTTAATAAAAATGAAGTATTTGGAACATTAGCTTGACTCAGGATAAGTCCTATATAAATGTTAGTATCATTATTATTGTTTCTTCAAGTCAAGAATACACTTCATCAAATATCTACACATTCATTCCTTAATTTAACAGATTTACTTAGCACCTACTATATCCCAGGGACTGTTCTACCTGCTGAAGATACATCAGTGAATCAAAAACATCAGGTAAAAATCCCTGTCCTCATGGAGCTTACATTTTAGTGGAATTTACTGGTAATAACGCAAATAGAAAAATGTCTGCAAATTATGCTTAGCCTAGTACCTGTCCTAAAGTTATTGAATGAATGGATATATTATTCATATTGTTGTTTTGTTGTTATACAGCAATTGATCTTGCAGGTTTGAACAGTCATCTTAGATAAGAAAAGAAGCTAAACCAAAAATGCGATGCCAGTAAGAAGTTGAAACTACTACATAAATATTAGAAAGAAAAAAAGAGGAGGAATGACATAGGCCATCATCTATGGCCATGAATTTTATTCAAAATGAGCTGAACTTTTTTTTCTTCCTTATCTGTGTATCAGAGATACGATCACCTCTAGGCAAATTTCCACCTTCTAAGACATTAAGACCTTCTAAGGTGTGGCAGACTTATCTTTACATATAGCAAAACAGAGAGTAATGTTGGATATTTTCAGATGACTGCAGCTGAAGAGGAAGAATCAACAGTAATTCACTCACTCCTCCAACAATTATTCACTTCTGAAAGAAAACACTCCTTCAGAATAGTCACCCCACTGAGCATGGACCTCGGCATTCACTGAAGAACTTGGTTCAAATAAACTCTAGACTTTGTTCATTGATTCTTTATCTTTTCTTTTCCAGGAATCTTCTCTACGTCTACCCACAGAGGCTGAACTTTGCTAGCAAACTAGCATCTGCCCGGAACATTACAATAAAGATTCAGTTTATGTGTGGGGAAGACGCTAGCAACGCTATGCCGGTAAGGGGGGAAATGAACATTTGCCCCAAGCCAGGGTGGGCTGCACTCCTTTCAATTCACATTCGCGAAACCCAGGACTCATCAAACACAGAGAATGTCTGTTCCAGGCCAAGGCTACTCAGCAGGTGCGAGGGTTCTCGTTCCCATGATACTGATGGGGAAACAAGGTCAGTCTCAAGTCTACAGACTAAGTTAAGAAAGACACTTTGAAATACAGCTCATTTTAGAGGACCGAAAAAAAGCATTGTCTTTCCACATCATGCATAGGACCACACCACTCTTAAAGCGTACAAAGTGAAGAGCTGGACCAGTATGTCCATGGTGTTTACTGAACATTTTCCATGCACACACTGCATGACATGCTGACCCAAGCCTCAGACCACATCTATTAATAAATATGAAGTTCTGCCTAATAATAATAATCACACACCAGCTCAACACCTTTTAGAAATGAACCTTCACCCTGAGGCAAAAAATAAATAATATATAATATAGTGTGCTCTTGTTATCAAACAAATGGGCTCACTGTCCGATGCATAGAAGCCAGTACTATGGCACCAGCTTTTGAGAAAAGAAGGGCTTTATTGTGATGCCAGCCAGCAAAGAGATAAGAGACAGATTTAAATCTGTCTCCCCAGTTTGGGATGTGGGGCTCAGAGGGCAAGAGAAAGGATTTAGGAATGTTAGCTTGGCAGGGTCTGATTGGGAGGGTATAAACTGGACCATTTATGGTAAGGTATGTTGAGGTAGATTTTAGCCCTGGACCTTCCAAGCCAACAGAGCCCTCTTTTCTGCAAGAGTTCTAGCATTGAGGTTCTGGTCATGTCTCAGTCTTCTTGGTGTTACAGGGAGGACTTCTTGGTCCAGGTGTTGTTGGAGGTCAAAGCTTTGTCTGTCACACATACCTAGGCTACGTGACTTGTAGTTTTGGGCTCTTATACCCATAAGGTAACTTGACATTCTGTTATTAAGAGACTAGGCCCAGTTTATACTAGTCTAATGATTACACTTTCAGGAACCCAAAATGCCAGAATTTATTCTTTTTGGCCATCTGCCATTAAATGAGGTGGTGGTTAACTATTACTACTTCCATAAGCCATGGAATTCAGTTGATAAACCTTTCTACTAAAGTAATTTTTTCCCCAATGCTTCCATTCTTTAAATATCTACTTTTTTTAAAACCTTCCTCCTAATGTCCCACCTATCTTCCTGATGCAAGGTGTCTTCTTGCAATGGTGGTGGGGTCCTCCTAGTCCTCTCTGCTCTGGCCCCTGGCAGGTTACCACCAGGGCTGCCAAAGATCCTGTATGTAGCTAAGATACCCAGTCAAGGAGCGAGTGGGGGCTAAATTCCAGCCTATTCTCCACCCACTGAGCCCTGGGACCTGGCATGGGGATTACTGCATCTAGAGAACACTTTTTTTCTTTGCTCAAAGGTGAGTCTGCGTGTCAATCATGTGCATCCTAAAGGCTACTTCAGGCCTTAGGAGGTATCTTTTTCTAAATAGAACAAACATGTGGACAGGGCAGTGAAGATCCACATCACCCCCAGTGCCCAGGACCATGTCTTTGGAGAGAGAAGCACCTGGACCAGAGCTTTCTCACCGAGGGCAAAAGGATGTGATTTTGCCCTGTTGTAGACCTCTAGGTGATAAGGCAGAGTGGAGAGAGCGCTGGTTTTCCAATCTCACAAACCTGTGGCCCTTGGTCACTAATAAAGCCTCTTGGAACCTCAGTTTCCCTTTCATGGCCAGTTCTTCAGCATTGGTGTGGTCGGCCCAGTTGTAGAACCCAGAACTCTTAATGTACAAAATACAGCTCTGTGAGACCAGAACATCCTATTGGCCTGACAACCATCAATTTTCTATACCCAAATGTCCCTGTTAATTTGCTCCTTTCTGCATTGGTGAACAGGTCATCTTTGGAAAGTCCAGTGGGCCTGAATTTCTGCAGGAAGTGTACACGGCCATTACATACCATAATAAGTGAGTATATTTCAGAGTTCTAAACACAGGCTGATACTGTTTTATTATCTCCTGGCTTTCCTGAGTCCCCTGGGTGATTCCTCCGAAAAGTTTTGATAATTCAGTGACTGAGGGACAAAGGAAATTCATGCCAGTTCATGATTCTGTGCTGGAGATGCACAACTTTACCAATGACTAAAACTGAGAGAAGAACAACGTATCTTCAAGAATCCAATATGGTTTTGACCCTTCTGGAGCCTTCTATTCTAGTATGAAGCAGAGAGGTTGTCTCATGTTACATAAGTAAATTTCCTGACTTGCTTTGAGGTACTGGGGGGCAGAAGCAAACTCTATTCTCCTCGCTTGTGTCCCCATCTTCTGTACCACTCTGCACCTGCTCGGTCCGTACTCTGAGTTGTCCAAAGGAAACATGGAACCCTCATTACTGTATCAGCAAATCGAGTCACAGCATAATGTCTAAACTGTTACTCACGTTCCAGGGGTAAGGGAGGGACATCTGTGCAGTGTCAGATAGAATTGGGTTTGAGCCTGGCTTGATAACCTTGGCCCATTTAAGTACTTCATTTGACCACATTCCAGGGTTGGGGTGAGGATCAGATGAGATAATGTAAAGATACTTTACTCAGTAAAGTATCTAGGACTCCGTTGTTCAGTAAAATTTCCTTCCTGCATCATTCATTTGTTTCTTCGGTCCCTTGATGATGGCAGTTCTCAGGGTAGAGCTGGACAGAGGAGGTCACAGCAGGACTCAGAACCTCATCCCCTTTTCAAATTAAGTTGTCAGGTTTTTCCATCACGTGGGGGGAGTTGTTTTCCTGACAAAGCCTTTAGTTGGCGAGCGGTTTTATGTAAGTGAAGGGTATCTAATAACATAGGCTTGGTCTCAAGGACTTGCAGCTTAGGAGCAGAACCATGTAAAATGAAAAGCATAACACCAAGCAGGCAAGTTCTGAAGAGCAAAGGGCCCGTGGTGTTACAATTTATAGTCAGAGAAGTCATCATTCTTGCTAAAAGCTATTTGTGTATAATGTGCTTTTGAAACAGGTCTCCTGATTTTTATGAAGAAGTGAAAATTAAGCTCCCTGCTAAGCTCACAGTAAATCACCACCTCCTGTTCACCTTCTATCATATCAGCTGTCAGCCGAAGCAAGGAGCCGCCGTAGAAAGTCTCCTGGGATATTCAGTGAGTTGTTTTTAACTTGCCGACTCACACTGCAGTTGTTGGTGTATCCAAGGTCCCTGCAGAGATAAACAACTAAATTCCATTCACTTGCTTTTTTTCTTGTCAGAAGTAGCAAAACATGCTAAACCAGATCACAGCAAAGAGCAGAAATGATTGGACTTAGCAAATGTCAAATTTCAGGAATGGAAAGCTAGCGGGTGATAGATATTGAAAGAATACTCCTTTTTTAAAAAAGCATTGCAATGTCCATTATTTCTAAATTTAATATGTGCATTTCAATATACAACTAGCTCTTTTTTTCCCAAGGGGGAAAAAGTTATTTCTTTAAAAAACGTGAAAGGCAAAATAAACATTGATGTTGCTCAGACACACACAAACATTGGCTATAAAGAAAAATGCTACTGCTTTGGCTCTGAAAGCAGTAAATCATCAATATTACCATCTCAGGAGCTCTCAGGGAATTTAAAATGCAAAGAACTTGACAGAAATTACTGCCAAAAAGAGCCCAGATCAATATCTAATCATTGTTTAGTTGCATTTGATTATTGTGAGCTAGATGAATTGCCGGAATTATATGCTGTAATAAATACCACTTTATTCTTTACATCATCTGTTTCAGTGGCTGCCAATTCTCTTAAATGAACGTCTTCAAACTGGATCCTACTGTCTCCCAGTTGCCTTAGAAAAACTGCCACCCAACTACTCCATGCATTCTGCTGAGGTAACCGGCCAGCCGGCCACCAGCTGTTTCCTGTCCAGCTGTGGTCTTGGACCACCTTCCCAGACACACTTCCTGTTCTCTTAGATGTGACTGAGAATGCTCATCATGTTTTCTGGAGCACACGGTGTCTTCTGAGAGAGCACACTGTTCTGATAGGATGGGAGAGGGTAACAACTGGCTGAAACCTCATTCATTTAGACGTCACCAAATCTGAATGTTTAGTAGATGCAACCTGTATCCAAGGCAGCGTTACCTTGCATTATCTACCACAAAGGGATTCTCAGAAAAATAAATGCAGAAGAGGAAGCAAATTGAGCCCACTTGTGATAAACAACTGCTCCTAGCAAGGATCCTTATGAAAGATTCCCAGGCCAGATTCCATCCATTCCTTCTCTGGGTCAATTGTCACAGCCCCCAGGTGGATATGGCCAGGCCAGTTTTATTCCTCTAAAGATCCCAGTGCCAATAGCCTTTCCCCCTTCCTGTTTCCTGCACTCCCTCTTGCCCATCCACTCTGCTGCGCTGCACCCATTTAACAGACCCCAAGGAACTCTCCATGCTGATCACACCAGCACAGCTCTCATGCGTCTCAGTCCCTTGCATAGGTTTACATCAATAAGTATTATTTTGAAGCGAATCCCAGACATCAGATCATTTCATTTATAAATATTTTAGTACGTATCTTAAAAGTTAAGGACTCAGACTGAGCACAATGGCTCACACCTGCAATCCCAGCACTTTGGGAGGCCAAGGCAGGAGGATCTCATGAGGCCAGGATTTAGAGAACAGCCTGGGCAACGTAGTGAGACCCCATCTCTACAAAAAATATGAAAATTAGCCAGGCATGGTGGTGCACACCTGTAGTCCCAGCTACTGGGAAAACTGAGGCAGGAAGATTGCTTGAGCTCCAGGAATTTGAGGTTGAGCTATGATGGTACCACTGCACTCTAGCCCAGGCAACAGAGTGAGACTCTGCCTCAAAAAATGAAATGAAATGAAAATAGTACATACATGGCTCACATTATATTTCCATTGGACAGCGCAGTTTTGGACCATAGATGGCAAACTCATGTGCCCACAGGAATTGGAGGAGTAACATAGATGAATGCCTGGGTCCGGTGGCATTTGTTCACTCTGGAGATTGCCCCATCTAAAGGTCCAGCTGCCCCCTTGGCTGTGCCGATGGGTGCCATGCTGGGATACAAGGCTAGTGTTTTTATATCTTCCAGTTCTCAAATGAAGCTAGAAAAGCAGTCTTTTATATGAAATTTTCTAACTTCCTAATGTTGGCAACTATTTCAAAAAAGTTTCCAACACTCTGTGGGCCAAACAGAACTTGTCTGTGGGCTGGGGCGAGCTTTGGGCCCCAGTTTGTGACTCTGCTTTAAATAGCTCCAAAGGTCTCCATCCCATGTGCCCACCCACCCTTGCAAGTACAGCATGCTTCCTTCCATTAAAATGAAAAAGATACAAACCCAGGCTAGGCCCTCCCCACTCAACACCTAACAGGCATCTCTAGAGGAATACAATTCCAATGGGAATTTAAAGCAAGAAACTGTCTCTAAGTTCTACACACATATTGATACATAAATGATATGAAGTAGTCACTATGAGTAATTAAAGCAGGAGCCAAGTGGGCCTGCTACTTGGAACCACTTTTTTAAAGGGGAAAATAATTTCAGGTGCTCAAAGGTTTAAATTTTTTTTTTTTTTTTTTTTTTGAGACAGAGTCTCACTCTCTTGCCTGGGCTAGAGTGCCGTGGCATCAACCTAGCTCACAGCAACCTCAAACTCCTGGGCTCAAGCAATCCTCCTGTCTCGGCCTCCCAGGTAGCTGGGAATACCGGCACGCACCACCATGTCTGGCTAATTTTTTCTATTTTTAGTTGTTTGGCTAATTTCTTTCCATATATAATAGAGAAGGAGTCTTGCTCTTGCTCAGGCTGGTCTCGAACTCCTGAGCTCAAACAATCCTCCTGCCTCGGCCTCCCAAAGTGCTAGGATTACAGGCGTGAGCCACAGCGCCTGGCCAAAGCTTTAAAATTTTATGTCTTGTAAAGACATTCTATACTTTGTCCTGACATTCCTGATTAATAGGAAAATTGCTGGAAGACTACTTTATTTCAATTTCTAGAATCCAGGATCAGATCATAGATGCTGGGTGAGAGCTTAGAGACACACCACTCAGTTCACCCTTCCCCTGGTAGCATGAGAATACTAGACCCAGAGAGTTTAATTGTCTTGTCACAGTAAAACTAACTAGTTTGGGGCAGAATTGAAAACTTGAACCCAGGGCTCCTGACTCCAAGGTTAGCTATAACAGTTTTCAGGAGAGTTTTGTATTTGTGTAATCCTGACATCTATAGTCAAATTGCTTTGCACTGTTTGTTTGTAATCAGAAAAGGGGATTGGATTACTAATCTTTTTTTTTTTTTTTCCCTCTTTAACACAGAAAGTTCCTTTACAGAATCCTCCCATTAAATGGGCTGAAGGACACAAGGGAGTATTTAATATTGAAGTGCAAGCCGTGTCTTCTGTTCATACCCAGGTAAGGAATGTCAAGGCCAACTTCAGACCAGACCCAGATGGTGAATGGGGAGGCAGAGATGCAGCAGGGAAGCCTTCTAAGGATAGGCACCAAAAAAAAATCAATGAAAATCTTTGATTTATTTGCATAAATAAAAAATAATCATAGTTCTTTGTGGGGACTTGCAAGCCCATTCAGGTTTCATTTGTCATTTGAATAAAAAGACCTTAAAAAAATGTTGAGCCCCTAAAGGAGAGAACCTAGGACCTGCACTGTCGACTGAGGAACTTTGTGGGGAGACTCGATCTGAAGGGGTCGTCTGCTGTTGTCTCATTCCCCTCCGTAATTCTGCCAATTTCTCTGCCTTCTAAAAAAATTCCTCACTCCCTCTTTGCCTGCCACCATCTGACTTACGCATCTGCTTAGGCCCCTTCCTCGGCAATGTGTTTACCTCGTGTGCTGACCTCTGCTTACGGAACGTGCCAGAGCCTAGATTGTTTTTTCTTTAGTGAATAACTATTGAGGGGTCCTATTTTGTGCACCGTATTCTACAAAAAGTTCATAACCTTGGTCTGAAACATCATGTCTTAGAACCTGTGGTCTGAAACCCTGGATAAGAAGCTCTGCCCATAAAGAGCTACTCGATTGTGTTTATGCATCCATTGGTGAACACTGACGGGATAAGACCCCGTGATGCCTGCCTTCTGCCTTCACAGGACAATCACCTGGAGAAGTTCTTCACCCTCTGCCACTGCCTGGAGAGCCAGGTGACCTTCCCCATCCGCGTGCTGGACCAGAAGATCTGTGAGACTGCGCTGGAGCACGAGCTGAAGCTCAGCATCATCTGCCTGAACTCCTCCCGCCTGGAGCCGCTCGTGCTCTTCCTGCACCTGGTGCTGGACAAGCTCTTCCAGCTGTCCGTGCAGCCCATGGTCATCGCCGGCCAGACAGGTAAAACCTGCGGGGCTGCGACGAGGCAGGAGCGCGCAGGCGCTGCCCTGTTCAGGAAATACCATTTTCCAGAAGTCTGGGGACAGTGTGACCTTCCTTTCCACTGGTGATGTGAGTTCAAGGGAGGCCAAGTTCAGCGCTATGTTATGGAGACTCTGCGTGTTTAAAAAGAAAAAGAAACATTAAAATAGGGTTCTTAATATCATAGCTTTTTTTTTTTCATAAACTTCATTGCATGATTACAGACAGTCTTTCACATTCTCTTCCTGGTACTTGATGGCTTTATTTTGCCTCTAAGATATTAATACTTTTGTTTTCTTGACTAACAAAGAATTAGAACATTTTAAAGAAGTAAGATAACACATATTAAATGGAGGGAAGGAACTCTCTAAATTGAAATGGAATGTGACCACCTTTTTTACTGAAATACAATACCCATACCATAAATTCACTATTTCAAAGTATACAGCTCAGCGGTTTTTAGTATATTCACAAGGTTGTACAGTTATCACCACCATCTAATCCCAGGATATTTTCATCAGCCCTAAATGAAACCCCACAGCCTTTAGCAGTCACTCCCCATTCACCCCTCCCCAGCCCCTGGCAACCACTCATCTGTTTCCTCTCTGACAGTCTATTTTAAATGCTTATTTTTAACAAATTAAATACAGTATATATCAAAAGCTTATATTGGAGGCATGACCAGGGTCCAGGGTGGACTGGCTGGTGCAGGCATCTTTATTTGCTACTGTTGTCAGCTGCTGATAAGGTCCTTTGCTCTCCAGTCCAGAAGATATTTTTGGGGTACCATTGATGTCCCCAGTACTGTGCTAAAATCTGTAGCCTTTGCAATGATAATTGAGAGCATCTCAGACCTCAGAGGACCCACAATAGAGCAAAGAGCAAGTGGCACAGGACAGGAGTCCTCAAAGTTAAATATTGTGGCAGTGGTGAGGAGGGTGGTATCAAAAAAGAGAAAGAGAAAACACTCATGGGGGAGGATGCGGGAGGCCCCATGAAGAAGGCGGCCTCGAGGAGGAGTAGAGTGAAAGCAGCCAAGGCGGGGCCGTGCCATGAACATGGCACGGCGGAGACGCAGAAGAGCGTGGGACTGCTGGGAAAGAGGTCAGCTGCACAGTCAGGCGATGGACGAGGAGCCAGTGCTGAAATGCGCAGGGACACAGAAGTGGGGGAGCTTTCAGAGCTGGGGAGGGACATGTCCTCCTTATCGTCACTTTGCATCACATCCTAAGATGCATCTTTTGTGGTTCCGCAGATAAGACGCCCTGGGTCGTAGACTAACTGTTCATCCAGGCAGCTGTTGCCTCTCCAGCTCGATTCCTGCAGAGCAGAAACCCCTGCCCTCCTTCAGTTCCCTTCCATGCCCCCGCATATGTGGCACGCTGCTTTGTGTCTTCCAGCTATTTAATACAGACTTGTTCACTAAACAGAATGTTCATTCACATATTTTAAGCTGCTTCTCCATAGCGAGTGGCCATCTTGCATGTGGGGGCCATGGGGTGTTGGCACAAGCAGACTAAGTGGAGGCTTAGTCTACAAGCATTTATTCAGAGCCTGCTCTGGGTCTAGCACAGCGGGGGGACAACAAAGTATGAGAAATGCACCTTACTCGTGAAGGATTTCTAGCCTTCACAGAGAGACTGGGTTTCCACCGGAAATAGCCAGAGAATCACGTAATTCAGTTTCACTTAAGCCCTGTACTGTGAATTGTCAAAGGCCTCATGGAGGAGGTAGGACTTGTGCTAAGCATCGAAGGGTTGGTATGATTTTGCAGACAGGAGCAAGGAAGGCTTTCTAGGTGAGGACAACAGCATGCAAAGAGTCACAAAGGTGCGAAAGAGTAGCCACGTGACAGGACAATAGGATAATTGCCTCCTTTTAAGGGAAGTTGAATATGAGCATAAAAGGGTAGTATGTTGATAAGTAGGTTGGAGCCAAACTCTGGAGGCTTGGAGCACCAGAACCAGAGGGCATATACAGTAAATCAATAGTTTGTGTTGACCTCCTGTGGGGACTGCCATGATACACATACATTTTTAGGTTAATCTTACAAGAATCTGGGTTGTGCAACTGCACATCTCAAATCATACCATATATAAGCATCACCTGGGCATCTTGCGAAAATGCAGATTCTGATGCAGTAGGTCCAGGGTAGGGCCTGAGATTATGCGTTTCTAAGTAGCATCTTGGTGATACTGATAATGTCAATCTGTAGCCCCCACTGAGTAGCACCAGTTACAGCATGATTTAGAGAGGGAAGACATCTGGACAGTCATGTCATTGTCATGAAAAACATCATGCCACTCAGTGGCAGGAGGAGGAAGATCTAAAGAGGGAGGGTGAGATCATCTGTGGTAGACAGAGCCTGCATCCTGGAGCTCACCAGAACAGCTCCCCCTGCCCAGGCCACCATCCTGAGCAGCCTGCTTACACTGGTCAGTGGTCAGGACACATTGGCACTGCCCATTTTTCTCTTGACTTCTCAGCCAACTTCTCCCAGTTTGCCTTTGAGTCTGTGGTGGCCATCGCCAACAGTCTGCACAACAGCAAGGACCTGAGCAAGGACCAGCACGGGAGGAACTGCCTGCTGGCCTCCTACGTGCACTACGTCTTCCGCCTGCCGGAGCTGCAGAGGGACTTACCCAAGTCAGGTAGCATTGCCCCGAGGGTGGGGGTCTGGTGGGCAGGGCACCCCCACCTCCACCCCACTGTCATTCAAAATAAAATAAAACACCCAAAATTTCCACTTTATTTTTCAGAATAATAGAAAACTTACGCAAATGCTGCAATTAAAAGAATTTCTCTTTAGATCTTTCTTCCTTTCCTGTTTTTATGCTCTAAGCCCATTTCGTCTGCCCATTTGGAAACCCCTCACTGTCTTTACCCAGTTGCTATTATAATTTATGATTCAACTGGGGGTCTCTTCTTTAAAAGATGGAAAAGTGCCAACTAATGCTTAGGGTTCTAGGATAATCATGATAAGGAAAATAACATACATCCAATGGCAGTGGTTCTTAAACTTTTCATTATGAAAAAATAAATCCCTTTTCTCATTTTCTTCAAACTGAACTTTTGAAATAATCCATTTCCCTATGGTCAGCATGATATAAGAAGTTGCATCGATGAGTTCCCAAAATTCCAGGCTCGAATAAACTTGCACCCTCTGTGCACCCTCATTTCAAGTAAATCTATAATTTTGATTGAGTTTTTTAAAATACTAGTAATATCTTATAGACTCACGTAAGTGTTTTTAAAAGTATGCAAGTACTTAAAGATGAAACACATCCATACGTTGTATATGCTTATCCTCAGAAGGTTCAGGTGACTCTATGGATTTTTGAATCTCAGGAAACCTGACTGCATGAATTAAAAAGTTGTCATGATTTAAATATTAATAAATAAAAAATATCCACCTTTTCAGCTTCTTGTGAGAAACCAGAAGCTCTGGCAACCCCGGGGTAAGGGGCTCTAATTCCCCATGGCAATAATAGGCTGGAGCTGAGTAGCACCCCCTGCTTTTGGGTGAGATGTGTGTCTCCAGTTTACCATAGTCCTCACCACTCCCTAGTGCCTCAGACCCTATCTACTTCCCCCCAAAAGAATGTCTCCCTCTCCACTCCACCCTAGGCATTTGATAGTAAGACCTTAATTCCAAAGCCTAATTTAGTGGGTTTTCGTCTACCCTATCCCTCTTCAGTTCCCTCTTAAGTCAGGAAGTGACTCTGGTCCCCTTTCTGTTGACATGTCTATGCCTGGTGGGGTGCAGGTGCTCCCCCTGCCCTCCCTGACCCCCGCTACCACACGTACGGGCGCACGTCCGCTGCCGCCGTGAGCTCCAAGCTGCTGCAGGCCCGGGTGATGAGCAGCAGTAACCCAGACCTCGCCGGGACCCCGCACTCCACAGCGGACGAGGAAGTTAAGAACATCATGTCTTCAAAGGTAGGGAAGATGTCAAACCCTGGAAGGTGACACAGGCTTTTTTATTTTTTAAAACTTGGAGAAATAACACAAAAACAACCACTACTGCTGTCCTCTTCTTGGTCAGATGCTTTCATCTTCAGCTTTAGAGTGACGAACGTTCTTTCCTTTTGAATGGATTGGGACAGTCTGAAAGATGCAGTGACAAGACTGGTATTGGAGGATCTGCTCAGAACTGGTTAACTCTGGTAAAAAAAAAACCTTAGAGCATCACTGGCTTAGCCACATGGAGTTAGTGAATACCAGAAATTTTATTTTCAAGGAAAAAAATTTTGCTTTAACTTTTCTTAATGCCTAGAAAGGTTGTTTTTTATTTTGTTTTGTGTGTTTTTTAATATCTTCCTTTTACATTCATTAACAGCCACAGATTGATAATCCTATATAAAAATCCCAAGGAGCAACATCAAATTTTATAAACAAATAAAGGGTTGATGACTTGCCCTGTATTATCTTTCCTTCCATGCATTCTTTATTTTTTCTTGATAAACTTTTTATTATCAAATAGTTTTAGATTCAAAGAATTGTGACTGTAGTACAGAAAGGTGTTATAGACCCTGTGCTGTTTCCCTGTTAACATTTTCTAATAGAATGGTACATCTGGCACCATTAATGAACCAATATTAATGCAATATTATCATTAACTTGAGTTCCTAGTTTATTCACGTGTTCTCAGTTTTTCTCTAATGTCCTTTTCCTGTTCCAGGATCCCACCCAGGATAACACATGACATGTTGCAGTCATGTCTCCTTAGGCTTCTCTTGCTGGTGACAATTTCTTAGACTTTCTTTGTTTTTCATGACCTTGACAGGTTTGAGGAGTAACAGTCAGGTAGATTGTTGAACATCTCTCATTTGGAATTTTTTAAAAATTGTGATGTAATTCACATCCTCTAAAATTCACCCTTTTAAAGTATATGATCCAGTGGTTTTTAGTATTTTCACAAAGCTGCAATGAATCCGTAATCTGAACTTTTTCCCCAGTTATCTGTGGCCTCAGGGTGACTGAGCTATGAGAATAATACCATTTTCCCTGATTAAGAGAAATCACAATCTCTAGGTTTAGAAACAGTCTCCTTATAAATTCCACCCACTCAAGACAGTGCGTGTGAGGAAGGGAATCTGGAGGCTGGGATTTGGAGGTTGGCACTGAAACCATCTCGCCGTGTGGTCATGGGTGAGTCATTTATCTATCCTGGCCGCAGGTCCTCACCTCTGCCGAGGTTCTGACTCCTGACTGAACTTAAGAATCATCTGTGGATCTTTTAAAAAACACTGGATCCATCCCCTGAGATTCCGATGATCTATAGTTTGAACCATTTGAAAGTATTGATATTCTACCCTTTTTGACTTAAAAAAATCAACTCAGAGATGTGCTGGAAATAGCTTGTACCTGTTTTTGAAAGCTGATTTTCAATTTTCAGAATTTTTTTGAGCTACCTGTGAAAAACAGACATTCAAAATTAAATTATGTAAATTTACAATTAAATAAGTTATATTAAAAACAAAGGTAATTGAAACGAAATGGTATCCTGAATTGTATCACAGAACAGAAATATGATATTAGTGGAAAAACTGGTATAGTCTGAATAAAGTCTATGGTTCAGTTAATAGTAAGGCATCAATGTCAATGTCTTAGTTTTGACAAATGTACCCTATTATCTATTAACATTAAGGGAAACCGGATGGAAGGCGTGTAAGAACTCTCCGTTGTACCTTTGCACAGTAGTACCTTTGCAACTTGTCTATAAGTCTAATAATAACTATAACAATTTAAATAATTATTCCAAAATTGAAAGTTCAATTTAAAAAGGTAAACCTCATCCCTTCCTAATTACTTCACTACATGTTACTATTATCTATGTTCTTGAGGTTCTTTAGGCCTATTGTATCCATATGGTGGGAATACTATATAATGATTCACTACTGCACATCTCTTCCAGCTCTGCATTTCCATGACGTCATGTTGGTAGATGGAAATCAGCCATGATGGAGATATTGACAGCACAGAAATTGGCAATGCTACAAAGTAGCCCCTTCCCGCTGAGAGGTGGTTGTTAAACATTTGCTGGCATACCATGGTTCAACCTCATTTTCAAGGTTCCATTTTCCGATTGCCCAGGAGAGAAGTAGCCTGCAGATATTATTGACAGCCTTGATCTTTATGGTTTTCTTTAATGAAAATGAAAATATTATATTTCTATGTGGTCCGGGTTAACAATTTTCTAATTATTTTGTAGCAAGGGGAGAAATTTTTGTCTAACCAAAAGAATGGAGAATGACCTTCCCACTTGTTTTCAGAGTGGTTTTTGATGATTTATTGGTGTTTAGGAGACTGAGTACAGTACCGTACTAAACCACAGAGAGGCACCATCCCCACAGCTTTCTTCTGCTCGCCCAAGAAAGTCAGAATGTTGGAAGAAACTATCCAGCATGCCCTGATTCCTAACTGGTTTTTAACTATAGGTTGCTACACACCAAACTAACAATAGTGATTATCTCAGGAGCAAGTGAAATCAGGAGTAACTTCACCTTCTCTGCTTTATGTTATATTTATTTATGGGAACTGTTTTACCTTTGAAACCAGAAAAAAATAAAAATATATTAAAATGAATTATGAAAAGAGAATGAATCTGGAGGTTGTGATTTCCAGGTAGCTGGCTCGCCTTTCCATCGTCCCGCTGTCGGTTGACTGTGAAGCCATGGTTTGTGTGTTTCAGATTGCTGATCGCAACTGTAACAGGATGTCTTACTATTGCTCTGGCAACAATGATGTTCCAAGTTCGACTGCAGCCCCAAGGCCAGCCAGCAAAAAGGTACTGAGCAGGGCAGTGTGAAGATAATCACAGGATAAGGAAGGAAGGATTTGCCCATGCCCTCCCTCTGTGATTGAAAATAGACCCCATCGAAGCGCTCTCTTGCCTTGTTCCCCACCTCGCTATCTCACACACACACTTTTGCAGCTCTACCTTAAACTCCATTTTTTGACCACCTGACTGTCCATTAACTCACCGGTTCTCCGACTTTATCGTGCGTCAGAATTACCTGGAAGGCTTGTTAAAACTGATTGCTGCACCCTGTCCCCAGAGTTTCTGATTCAACGGATCTGGGCTGGGGCCCAAGAATTTGCATTTCTAACAAGTTCCCAGCTGATGCTGGTCCACACTTTGAGAACCAGTGCATTAGCCTCTGTGTTAGTAGAAGGTGAGCTAGAGACAATTCAACCTTGACAAAAGTGAATGGCAATAATTAAGTGTCATTTATTTCGATACTAAATAAAATAATATGAAATGGTTTCTCCTAATTCTCCATCATCAGTCTTACCTGTGAGTTCAGAAACTTTACAAGCTGTTAAACTGCTTAGCAGAATTTCTTAAACCAACAAAATTTCTCCAATCATAGTCACAGCCTGGGTGGTCTAAGGGATGGGGGTCTGTCCCAAGTTTTCTTCTCTGTGAAACACCTGTTACAGTAGCTACTTAAGTCAAGTCTTTAGTGTTTTTCAAGACCCCTATTAAAATGTAAATATGCTAGTTGCAAAGAATAACACAAGAAGCCATTTCCAACAGCTAACACCACAGGGAAATGTTTAGAAAGCAGGCAAGGAGGGAAAGAGCCTCAGCCCACTCCCCTGGGCTGGATGAGGGCGAGATCTAGGCTGGGAGGCCGTGTTGGGGCTGGAGCTGCAGACTCTGCAATCACCAGCACCACATGTCCAGGGAGAGGTACCAGGAGCTCACTATAAAAGGAAAAGTGAAAGGTGTGGTTAGGCTAAAAACAATCTTGTCACTTACTCAAAAATTTGGCATTAGGCTGTCCTAGCCCCTTTGCAGTGACTGGATGTAAGTGCCATTTTCTTCTTAAAACCATTATCTACCTACAGCCTGACTTGCTTAAGGCATGTCCTGCTAGGTTTGCAATTGCCATATTTTGACCTGAAATGACCAGAAGAGAATCATTTCATTTCAGACTGAAGTTTAGCCAATATGTTTCCTTAATAGCTCAGCAAACAGGGTTTTGCTGCTTGGCTATTTTCTATAACCTCTAGAGCAAGGTGTTCTTGTAATAATGCTGCCCAAGAAGCAGCATAAATTACTTTAAGAAGCAGCTTATCCTTGTCTAATCTCGTCTTGCCATAAGACTCTGGCAGCCAAACTGACCTATTTTCCAGAGGCTACCTTTGAAGCTGGGCTTGTCTTTCCTACAATGGGAAGATAAAGGTGTAGCCCAGTTACACGGTATGCACAGTTAGACCACATGCTAGATTAAAATTCAATTCTATGCCTCTCCCAGATGGGAGAGCCTCACTTAAAACTCACAACAGCAAACAAATGGGTTAACTTGTATTAAGATTATTAAGGTTTGATTATTAAGGTTTGATTAATGTCACAAAATGAAGTGAAACCAACTAATAGCCAAAGCACCTAAGCATTCTCTATTCATCACCATTAACCCACTGGGGATCTAGGCAGTTAAAACTTCCAAGCACAGAGATTTTCCATTTGTCTACTTTTAGTTTAGCTAAGTAGCTCTCAAATTTTAGTGTGCATAAGAACTAGTAAATTGGGTTGCATGCATACTGTACTCTGTGGGTAATGAAAAAGACTCTCAAAAACAATCTTTGCCCTAATCAATTTTTACTTTAGGTGTTGACTTTAAAACTTAACTTTCAGCCAGCCATGGTGGCTCTTGCCTGTAATCCCAGCACTTTGGCAGGCCAAGGCTGGAGGATTGCTTAAGGCCAGGTGTTTGAGACCAGCCTGGGCAACATAGTGAGACCACCCTCCACACCCTACTCCACTGTTTCTTTGAAAAATAGAAAAAAAAAAAAAAACCTTAACTCACACATAAGGATGTCATATTGTTTTATCTTTCTTACCCACTGAACAATAAAAAAAAAAATGAGTTCATTTGTATTTGTTCTAGGTTTTGTGGGTAAGATGAATGAAAGCACAGAAAATTCCCAGACATCGTTTTTGCCTTTAGTTAGGGTGGCTAACCATTCTGATTTGCCAGGACTGAGGCAGTCTCCAAGATACAGGACTTTCCATTTTAAGACCAGGACAGCATCAGGCACACTGAGATGAGGTGGTCGCC
Source organism: Indri indri (assembly GCA_004363605.1). NCBI lineage: Eukaryota > Metazoa > Chordata > Mammalia > Primates > Indriidae > Indri > Indri indri. The sequence goes on from RJWJ010002720.1 coordinate 19,137, forward strand.
CTGCCTTTAGTCTTGAACTTCTTCCCCATCAAAACTATTGTCAGGAGCATTAACCAGAAGCCAGATAAGCTGGGAAATGGGGAAAGTGGAAAGATTTAAATCACCGTCCGCTACATTTGCTATGGAGTAGTCAGATGACTTGAAGGGAAGTGAAGACATAAAGTGGAGCTGCAGGACTTTTCAAACATCTGACCCTGGGACATAGGAATTTAGAAGTTATGAGTTCAGGCTGATACCACTGGGCCTTTTAAATCAGAAGATCCATTTATAAACCCAACCAATCACCTTTCCCACAATGCCATAGTGGCATTACAAAAACAAAAATTATCCAGTCTGGAAGGGAGTTTAGATACCATTTAGACAATGGTCCTCAGAGTGGGACCCTGGACCAGCAGCAGCAGCATCACCTGGGAACTTTTTAGGAATGCAGATTCCCAAGCCCTGCCCCAGCCCTGCTGAATCAGAATTTCTGGGGATGGGGCCCAGTGACCGGTGTTTATCAAGCCCTCCAGGGGATGCTGATACACATTCAAGTTGGAGAACTGCTGCTACCACCAACTGATTTTATGGATGAGAAAACTGAGGGCAAAGAGAGGAATGGCTCACACATGGTCACACAGAGGGTGTAAGTGAGAGACAGGACCAATTTCAGCCGCTACCCTGGAATGCTTCCCCCTGGAAGGCAGTTTCACTTCCATCCAAGTCCATTCCTTCAAACCCAGCTAGCTCTCCTATCCAGGACCAACGCCAACCTTCTACCCACCTAAATGACCTTTGGTCTTGGGTTATTTCAGCATTAACTTGATGGCCTAGGACATCTAGGACACACATTCAGGAATGGACAAGCTGTTAAATTGGGGGGAAAAAAGTAAAGAAAAGAGGAGTTGGTGAATAATCGCCTGGTTTTTGTGGTTGTTGTTCAGCATTTCCACGAGGAACTTGCCCTGCAGATGGTGGTCAGCACTGGGCTGATGAGAGAAACAGTCTTCAAGTACGCCTGGTTCTTCTTCGAGCTCCTGGTGAGATTCTTGCTCGTTCATATCTAGCTGCAAAGACAAGGGAAACGAGGCAGAAAGGAGTTGACATTTGCTCACCAAGTTGCTCCTGCTAAAAACCTCGGATTGTTCCTTGAACTCTCACCCCTTCATGCACCTTCCAGAAAGTCTGCCGATTCTCCCTCGAAAATCTACCTCCAACCTGTTTCTTCTCGTCGTGTTCCTCACTCCCCACCTGGCCATGCCACCATGCCTCGTGGTGATGACTTCCTCCTTTTCCTGTCTGTGTCCATTTTTGCTCTTGGCTCATCCATTCTGCACAGAGCAGCCCACATGAAGCAGATAATGCCACTCGCCTCTTTAAACCCCTTCAGCGACTTTCACTGTGCTGAGAATACAGCACAAATTTCTATCATGGCCTGGAAAGCCCTCGCTAATTCTGTTGTTTACCTTCATCTCCAGCCTTGTCTCACGCACGGTCCCCCCTCAGTCAGCCGCATTGTTCTCTTTTTGGTTCTTTGAAGAGGTCTTCTCAGCTTCAAGGCCTTTTCCAGATTCTCTCCCCGTTCCCGACCTTTCACCCCCCAACACCCTCAGTACGCAGTGTCTCCTCTTTGGGTTTCAGCTTCAGTGGCGCCACCTCTAAGGGGCCTTTTCTGACTACC